>JAHPZR010016046.1:0-10000 GCA_019787425.1 Platygyra sinensis | reverse complement strand
GATAACACGGGGTCTGGTGGAAAACACAACAAGAAAAAACGCTGTTGGTAAACAAATGTCTTCCCTATCAGTGGCTTTGGACGAAATTCCGACAGCGACATGCGAATCCTCCGAAATTGCAACGGGAAAAGGTTTGAAACTCACCAGGGTGACATAAGGACCCCCCTAAAAGGGCCTCATTCATGTGCAACGTTCGTCGTTAACCTTAGAAAGGAGGTATAGAATCGGGCGTTAGAACAACAAATATAGTAATGATGGTTGTCCCGTGTTTCTGAATTTTCTTTGATTCTCCACGGAAGCAAATTACGAAAAACACGGTGGGAAAAGAGACTGTGATAATTGCCGATAGACAAGCGCCAAGACAAGGCAACAGATCACACTGATGAAGAGTTACGCTTGGAAATTTTTTTTGTTATTTTAGAATTTTAGAACGAGGATCTAGAATACATCGGGAAAAGAGTCAGTCGCAGCTTTGCTGGTCAATTTCCGATTTTCTACGGGCTTTGCTGGTCAGTTTTTAAGTTTGATTTCTCTGATGCTTTATTTTCTCCTTGCACAGTCTGTGCCCGTGACCAGTGACCAGTTAAAGTATTTGATTTTTTTACCTGATGAAGGGCACTTCCGTTTTGTAGTCCGCAGAAATGCCCAACCTCACCCCTATGGGAAAACGGTGTTGCGCGCGCTTGCCTCGGGTATAAATATGCAAATTACACGTTGAAAGTCAACAACTCGGAGGACATTTAAATGTCTTCAAAGTGGAAGCCCGAAACTCGCATATTGAATAACGCTTTAGTGGTTCACTACTTGTTAAATCAAAGGACACAAATAGCACAGATTGTGATACATACAATGAATATGTATGCATTTATGGACCAGAACTTAGCAGTTATTGTTTTTCTTCAAATTCTAATGTGGGCCTTGTCGAACTTGAAACGCCGCTGAAAATATACAGGGAAAGAAACAGTATGCAAAATTCAGGATGTTACAAATCGAAGAGGGTAAGCATGTTTTTCATATTTATACCTTTGTAATGCTGTCGTTTCGAACCGAAGTAGTATTAGTATGTAGATGGTGGATACAATGATAATATTCTCTTGGTCACGCACTCGACACTGCTGCGTGAATTCGTGTCTAGTGTAAGCAATTTTGAATAATTTTTTGACGACTGCCAAATCATTTGCCCAAACTAATTTTTTTTTTCATCCACAGTAACTTCGTCTGTCGTAATGGTATAAGTACTGTCATGTTGGCATTTTCTTTTATGTTTACAGGTTTCCCGATATCTCTGATCCAACCATGAGCTCAGCCCAGTCCATTTGAAGTTGACAGGACTGGGGCCGAAATCGTCACAGGAATTCTATAATTAAACCCCCCTCTGGTCCCTTTCCGGTCACGTGCCATTGCCTCCCCACAGCGTTCCGTCATCGTTTCATTCGTTCGCTTGGATTTGTGCCAATGTTTTTCAACTGTTTTCGTCGCCTTTTATCGAACGTTTCAACTTTCCAATAGTATCAGTGGCCGGGAAAAGATCAAAAAAGCCACCGGCCTTACCTTCAGACTTTCAAATTGATATTCCTTTGCTTCGAACAGCTGGAAATGCCGAACAAGAAACACAAGTTGATCCAGATGTGACTGCTGTCAGCCATGACGAAACACCATGTGCAGGACCTCTCAGCGAGCCTCCCGCTCCCACAAACCCTGGCAAACAGAGCACTGACCTTTGACTCCTTGCTCTCCAGATCGAGCAACAAAAGCTGGAGATTGAGAAACTTGAGCTCGAAGCTCAAATCAAGGCCAACACCACGTCACCACTCATCAAACCCGAAACTGTGCCGTTGTTATCAAAAGTCCACCAAAGTCCAAACGCTGGTAAGTCCTAGGGACAGTTTGATTACAATGTTAGAATAGTGGCTCCCTAAAAATGGCGGCATTTACATGTCCCTTTTGGCCTAGCAAAAAAGACATTCAACGATCCGTCTCTGTGCGAATCCGTGTATGGTTATTTAGATATCATGCAGGTTGCCAGAGATGAGCAACAGGTCATGTCAACCCATTTATTGGCATAGATGTGTTTGGCAGCCAAGTAAATATGGCTTTCTATTCTGTTGTTTCATGCTGCCGTTCTTGATCGAATCGAGGCCGGTTTCGCTTCCTGGAGAGATGATTTCATGGAGCATGAGCAGTTTAATATCACAGAATCCGATCGTTTGCCTTTAGCTACTAAGCAACAAAATCAGCCCACAGCTTGTGCACCAGGGTTTACACCTAAAACATATTCCCAAGAATGGAACCGAACTGGCACTTGCTCCAACCAATCTCATTAGGTTCGCACTGAGCATGTGTGTGCGTATTGCAAATTGCCTGATCACACAATCGCTTCTTGCTCTACTTGACCGGCGACCACAAACGCATCACCGTTTACAAGTCCCAGCTCGGCCTAACTAAGCCACCAGGCAGATACAGACGACGTCAAGTTTCCTTCTTCACTGCAATCACCTAACCAAATTACCACTATTACAAACACTCCAGTATCATCTGTAGACATACATGTAGTTCTTTCCCTCTCTCTCCATTCAAGCAGATTGCACTTCACCTTCAGCCAAGTCTCTGCCTCGTGGGCAACTTAATCTCTCCACTTCTTATTCAATTTCTGCTGTCATCAGACACATAGTTTGTAGCAAACACACCCGGCCAAATGCTTTGGGCGCCCATATTCCGTTCCATCTCGCCCGAATCTACCCGCTTGGCAAGCAGGTCTGACCAATTATCATGACTTCAACGTCGCCTTATTCTTAGCTCGTGGTTGGCCAGTAATTACTGTTTGTCGTCCGACCCCACACCCTTCGATTCCAATCATCCTTCAGCCGTAAATTTCGCTCAAACCGTTGATAGTTTCATGAAACCACGACCCGTCCATTCAAACACGACCCCATCCCTTCAAGACTACAGACATCCCCTGTGCAAACTGTTGACAAAGACAAAACGCCGCATTGTTTTAGAAGTTAGTTTTCCACCTTGTCGCTCGGTCAACGATGGCATACCCAAAGATACCTTTCTTTACATTCCATTTCACTTGACCCTTCCTCGATTTGTAGACTTTGTGAATCTCATCCTGTCCAAAGGCCCTGGATCTTTATTGTACAAAAAGACCTAAAATGCGCTTATTGGTGGTTTTCACGTCACACAAATAAGCTTATTTATCACGCAAGTGAAAACTAAAATCGCTTACCATTCAATAAATTGAGCCAAGAAATTGAAATATCGTAGAAGAGTAATAAATAAACAACGTGCCAAAGTTTCGATGATGTGCGATACTCCAAACTCGAGTTATTAGTTAAAGATATCACTGAAAAGTATAGTGTTTAGTATGGAGACGCCATGTTGGAGCCCGTCTGAGGGACTCCAACATGGCGGCCGGAAACCAGTGGAAACATCTGGAGTTTACTTTGGCTCTCTTAAAACGTTTATTCTCTCTGTTACACTTGAAAACATTCGAATAGGCACGTCCCTTAACATATTGGTTACTCAGAACTCGAAAACATAAAGCGAATCGATATTTCCGTGCACGTAACATGTTACCCAGAAACAATGCCGATGTCACGCATTGCGAAAAAGCCGTGTTCTATTTTTTTTTTTAAAAAAGCGGTCTGCCGAGCTGAAGACAGGCCAGCAGATATATGTTTAAAAATGACTTCAACCTGGTGAAGGTAAAAACTGAAAAATTTTTAACTTTAGTTTTTTTTCTGACGTCACGTGAAAACCAAGAATAGGCAAATGCCTGTCAACCCAAAGGACTACAAGTTTCTCGGTTACAAATGGAGGGACAACTATTATTTTGATCTTGTTTTACCCTTTGGGCTGAGGTCTGCAACCATGGCCTGTCAGCGCACGACAACAGCCATAGCTTACATGTTTAAATCAGAATTTAACTTTGCCTGTATTAATTATGTCAATGACTTCGACAGCGTGGAAAAGGATTACACAACCGCTTCCACCGCCTTCTTTCAGCTAGGCAACTTGTTTCAAAGGCTTGGCTTAGAAGGCTTAGAATCTTCCCTGTCCAAAGACTGGGCAGCTTCCACACGCATGCCTTTTGTCGGTTTGGTTTATGACACTCTCAAAATGTTTTTCGAAGTGCCCCAAGATAAACTTGACAGCTTACCCTGCTTGTCCGTTTCTGGCTGAATACTTCCAGCGCAACGAAAACCACGCTTCACTCCTTGATCAGCAAATTGGCTTTTGTTTCTGCTTGCATCAGTCCAGGGCGCAAAACATGCTAAACGAAATGTGCTTGCTCACTCTTATGCAGCAACGCTTCCATCCCAGCCGTGAAATGCTTGCAGATATGGAATGGTGGAGCCTTTTCCTAGTCTCATACAATGGTGTGTCCTTGATTCATTCTAATCCTCAGATCAATAACCCCTTACGATTCTGCACAGACGCCTCCCTCCATGGAATCGGTGGGTTTTATAATGGGCGTTTCTTTCATGCCACCTACCCTCATTTCATCACTAAACACTCTCTGCATGACTCAACGCCCTCGAAATCCTCGCAGTCACTGTCAGCGTTAAACGGTGGGCTTCTGTTTTGCCTCGTCAGTGCATCGTAGTGTTCACTGATAACAACTTACAGATCAACTTGCTGTCAACTCTGGGAAATCATGTGTTCCTTTCACTTAAGCTTGCCTGCACGAACTCTGGGTTTACGCAGCCCGTTGTGATTTCAAGATCAGCGCGCATGACATCGTGGGGTTCCAGATTGTCATTGCTGATTGTCTGAGGCGTTGGGACTTGAACACCTCTTATCAACAGCAGTTTTATGACACCGTATTACCATGGTATGGCTCCATCACTGAGGGTTATTGTACACCTGAATTGTTCTCTTTTGAATGCCCATGGTGACTCAGTTTCCTTTTCTCTCCTTACCAGGTTTTTGCTAAAAGGACTTACAAGGCGAAGTTGCTAAAGTTCAAGCATCCGCCCTTTCAGAGGGCACCAAACGTAATTACTGTACTATCTGGTCACTGTGCAACAATTTCACCAGATTTTACAACCTCAAACGCTTTCCCACAACACCAGAAACTGTACAAATTTGTCACGCTAGTCGGTTTCTCCGTCAAGTCCCACAAGACCGTTTATACTAACATTTCAGCACTTTGCAAGCTCCTCAATCTGAGCTTGTCCGACTCTGCCGCCTTTGATGACATCAGGGTCAAGCTCACACTCAAAGGCCTGGAAAAATTAAAACCCCATATTCCATTACGCAAGTTACCAATCACATCAGACATGCTTTTAAAATTATGTTTGCACCTGGATTTCAGGAACTCTGCCTACCTTGCCCTAGGGGCGCGCGTCTGTGCAGAATCGTAAGGGGTTATTGATCTGAGGATTAGAATGAATCAAGGACACACCATTGTATGAGACTAGGAAAAGGCTCCACCATTCCATATCTGCAAGCATTTCACGGCTGGGATGGAAGCGTTGCTGCATAAGAGTGAGCAAGCACATTTCGTTTAGCATGTTTTGCGCCCTGGACTGATGCAAGCAGAAACAAAAGCCAATTTGCTGATCAAGGAGTGAAGCGTGGTTTTCGTTGCGCTGGAAGTATTCAGCCAGAAACGGACAAGCAGGGTAAGCTGTCAAGTTTATCTTGGGGCACTTCGAAAAACATTTTGAGAGTGTCATAAACCAAACCGACAAAAGGCATGCGTGTGGAAGCTGCCCAGTCTTTGGACAGGGAAGATTCTAAGCCTTCTAAGCCAAGCCTTTGAAACAAGTTGCCTAGCTGAAAGAAGGCGGTGGAAGCGGTTGTGTAATCCTTTTCCACGCTGTCGAAGTCATTGACATAATTAATACAGGCAAAGTTAAATTCTGATTTAAACATGTAAGCTATGGCTGTTGTCGTGCGCTGACAGGCCATGGTTGCAGACCTCAGCCCAAAGGGTAAAACAAGATCAAAATAATAGTTGTCCCTCCATTTGTAACCGAGAAACTTGTAGTCCTTTGGGTTGACAGGCATTTGCCTATTCTTGGTTTTCACGTGACGTCAGAAAAAAAACTAAAGTTAAAAATTTTTCAGTTTTTACCTTCACCAGGTTGAAGTCATTTTTAAACATATATCTGCTGGCCTGTCTTCAGCTCGGCAGACCGCTTTTTTAAAAAAAAAAATAGAACACGGCTTTTTCGCAATGCGTGACATCGGCATTGTTTCTGGGTAACATGTTACGTGCACGGAAATATCGATTCGCTTTATGTTTTCGAGTTCTGAGTAACCAATATGTTAAGGGACGTGCCTATTCGAATGTTTTCAAGTGTAACAGAGAGAATAAACGTTTTAAGAGAGCCAAAGTAAACTCCAGATGTTTCCACTGGTTTCCGGCCGCCATGTTGGAGTCCCTCAGACGGGCTCCAACATGGCGTCTCCATACTAAACACTATACTTTTCAGTGATATCTTTAACTAATAACTCGAGTTTGGAGTATCGCACATCATCGAAACTTTGGCACGTTGTTTATTTATTACTCTTCTACGATATTTCAATTTCTTGGCTCAATTTATTGAATGGTAAGCGATTTTAGTTTTCACTTGCGTGATAAATAAGCTTATTTGTGTGACGTGAAAACCACCAATAAGCGCATTTTAGGTCTTTTTGTACAATAAAGATCCAGGGCCTTTGGACAGGATGAGATTCACAAAGTCTACAAATCGAGGAAGGGTCAAGTGAAATGGAATGTAAAGAAAGGTATCTTTGGGTATGCCATCGTTGACCGAGCGACAAGGTGGAAAACTAACTTCTAAAACAATGCGGCGTTTTGTCTTTGTCAACAGTTTGCACAGGGGATGTCTGTAGTCTTGAAGGGATGGGGTCGTGTTTGAATGGACGGGTCGTGGTTTCATGAAACTATCAACGGTTTGAGCGAAATTTACGGCTGAAGGATGATTGGAATCGAAGGGTGTGGGGTCGGACGACAAACAGTAATTACTGGCCAACCACGAGCTAAGAATAAGGCGACGTTGAAGTCATGATAATTGGTCAGACCTGCTTGCCAAGCGGGTAGATTCGGGCGAGATGGAACGGAATATGGGCGCCCAAAGCATTTGGCCGGGTGTGTTTGCTACAAACTATGTGTCTGATGACAGCAGAAATTGAATAAGAAGTGGAGAGATTAAGTTGCCCACGAGGCAGAGACTTGGCTGAAGGTGAAGTGCAATCTGCTTGAATGGAGAGAGAGGGAAAGAACTACATGTATGTCTACAGATGATACTGGAGTGTTTGTAATAGTGGTAATTTGGTTAGGTGATTGCAGTGAAGAAGGAAACTTGACGTCGTCTGTATCTGCCTGGTGGCTTAGTTAGGCCGAGCTGGGACTTGTAAACGGTGATGCGTTTGTGGTCGCCGGTCAAGTAGAGCAAGAAGCGATTGTGTGATCAGGCAATTTGCAATACGCACACACATGCTCAGTGCGAACCTAATGAGATTGGTTGGAGCAAGTGCCAGTTCGGTTCCATTCTTGGGAATATGTTTTAGGTGTAAACCCTGGTGCACAAGCTGTGGGCTGATTTTGTTGCTTAGTAGCTAAAGGCAAACGATCGGATTCTGTGATATTAAACTGCTCATGCTCCATGAAATCATCTCTCCAGGAAGCGAAACCGGCCTCGATTCGATCAAGAACGGCAGCATGAAACAACAGAATAGAAAGCCATATTTACTTGGCTGCCAAACACATCTATGCCAATAAATGGGTTGACATGACCTGTTGCTCATCTCTGGCAACCTGCATGATATCTAAATAACCATACACGGATTCGCACAGAGACGGATCGTTGAATGTCTTTTTTGCTAGGCCAAAAGGGACATGTAAATGCCGCCATTTTTAGGGAGCCACTATTCTAACATTGTAATCAAACTGTCCCTAGGACTTACCAGCGTTTGGACTTTGGTGGACTTTTGATAACAACGGCACAGTTTCGGGTTTGATGAGTGGTGACGTGGTGTTGGCCTTGATTTGAGCTTCGAGCTCAAGTTTCTCAATCTCCAGCTTTTGTTGCTCGATCTGGAGAGCAAGGAGTCAAAGGTCAGTGCTCTGTTTGCCAGGGTTTGTGGGAGCGGGAGGCTCGCTGAGAGGTCCTGCACATGGTGTTTCGTCATGGCTGACAGCAGTCACATCTGGATCAACTTGTGTTTCTTGTTCGGCATTTCCAGCTGTTCGAAGCAAAGGAATATCAATTTGAAAGTCTGAAGGTAAGGCCGGTGGCTTTTTTGATCTTTTCCCGGCCACTGATACTATTGGAAAGTTGAAACGTTCGATAAAAGGCGACGAAAACAGTTGAAAAACATTGGCACAAATCCAAGCGAACGAATGAAACGATGACGGAACGCTGTGGGGAGGCAATGGCACGTGACCGGAAAGGGACCAGAGGGGGGTTTAATTATAGAATTCCTGTGACGATTTCGGCCCCAGTCCTGTCAACTTCAAATGGACTGGGCTGAGCTCATGGTTGGATCAGAGATATCGGGAAACCTGTAAACATAAAAGAAAATGCCAACATGACAGTACTTATACCATTACGACAGACGAAGTTACTGTGGATGAAAAAAAAAATTAGTTTGGGCAAATGATTTGGCAGTCGTCAAAAAATTATTCAAAATTGCTTACACTAGACACGAATTCACGCAGCAGTGTCGAGTGCGTGACCAAGAGAATATTATCATTGTATCCACCATCTACATACTAATACTACTTCGGTTCGAAACGACAGCATTACAAAGGTATAAATATGAAAAACATGCTTACCCTCTTCGATTTGTAACATCCTGAATTTTGCATACTGTTTCTTTCCCTGTATATTTTCAGCGGCGTTTCAAGTTCGACAAGGCCCACATTAGAATTTGAAGAAAAACAATAACTGCTAAGTTCTGGTCCATAAATGCATACATATTCATTGTATGTATCACAATCTGTGCTATTTGTGTCCTTTGATTTAACAAGTAGTGAACCACTAAAGCGTTATTCAATATGCGAGTTTCGGGCTTCCACTTTGAAGACATTTAAATGTCCTCCGAGTTGTTGACTTTCAACGTGTAATTTGCATATTTATACCCGAGGCAAGCGCGCGCAACACCGTTTTCCCATAGGGGTGAGGTTGGGCATTTCTGCGGACTACAAAACGGAAGTGCCCTTCATCAGGTAAAAAAATCAAATACTTTAACTGGTCACTGGTCACGGGCACAGACTGTGCAAGGAGAAAATAAAGCATCAGAGAAATCAAACTTAAAAACTGACCAGCAAAGCCCGTAGAAAATCGGAAATTGACCAGCAAAGCTGCGACTGACTCTTTTCCCGATGTATTCTAGATCCTCGTTCTAAAATTCTAAAATAACAAAAAAAATTTCCAAGCGTAACTCTTCATCAGTGTGATCTGTTGCCTTGTCTTGGCGCTTGTCTATCGGCAATTATCACAGTCTCTTTTCCCACCGTGTTTTTCGTAATTTGCTTCCGTGGAGAATCAAAGAAAATTCAGAAACACGGGACAACCATCATTACTATATTTGTTGTTCTAACGCCCGATTCTATACCTCCTTTCTAAGGTTAACGACGAACGTTGCACATGAATGAGGCCCTTTTAGGGGGGTCCTTATGTCACCCTGGTGAGTTTCAAACCTTTTCCCGTTGCAATTTCGGAGGATTCGCATGTCGCTGTCGGAATTTCGTCCAAAGCCACTGATAGGGAAGACATTTGTTTACCAACAGCGTTTTTTCTTGTTGTGTTTTCCACCAGACCCCGTGTTATCCACACCCCGCGCTCTCCACACCCCGTGTTTTCCACACCCCGTGTTTTCCACACCCCGTGTTTTCGTCACCCCACGTTTTCCACACCCCGCGTTTTCCACACCCCCGTGTTTCCCACACCCCGCGTTTTTCATACCCCGGGACCGCGTACCCCGTACCCCGGGATCCCGGCTCCGCGTTTTCCACCTAGCCGATGCTGCCATGATTTTG
>JAHPZR010016042.1:0-19029 GCA_019787425.1 Platygyra sinensis | reverse complement strand
GGCGGAATAATACTGACGCAAAACCAAAAGTTATTTGAAAAGGGGGCAAAAATATTTTTTATTGCGAGCACTGTTAAAGTATGGTGGCAAATAACACACCAATAATAGTAGATCACTTTGCAATTTCTTTTCCTACACCCAGCTGTTGTGATTGTCTTGCAAAAGTTAATATGTACATGGCGTACCTTTAATTTTTAATGAATAGGAAATACTCTTTTCATGACACAATGTACTTTCTCAATATACTAATCTAAATTAAGTTTGGGTGCTGACACATTTAGCCAGTACTGGCTTTAGAAGTGTTTCTTGCTTGAAGGCATTCGAGGTGCAACCAAAACCGTTAATTTAAGGTGGCTCTATAAGCTGGATATCCTTTATTCTGGGTTTTGACTTGCTAGCGTTTATATTTTAGATCAAAACTCGTTTTCGCCTCCGTTTTTGCTATCTGCTGCTGACAGATGTAATCAGCAAAGGTGGTAGAAAGAATTGCAATCCGTTTCCTTAAAATAGTGGCTATTAATCGAGCTTTTAAATTGCCCAAGCATAAGCGTTTCTCAGGGTTAATGTTAGTTTAATCATGGTTTCTCGAATTTACTTTGTAAAAGTCTTTGAAAACTGCAATTCGGGCATGTGAAGAATTTTGAACGCAACTTGAGAATGGGTTGTATGTGTTGGTCGTTTTCGTCTGAGGTGGAGAGGATGTAGAGAAAAGGTCCGGCAAAAAGATTTTAGTAAGAAACGAATTTCAGTTAAATTATATAGTTATATTCATCCTGGCAAATCTTGCCAATTTCCACCGATAGAAACACCAGAAAAACCATTATGAATTTTGACTTAAGTGGTGAACTGATATCATAAATGATCGGAAAACCCTGACTTTTTTCTTTAAGCCCCAGAAGATGGTACAGATGGTATTTTCATGATTCATGAATGGCCTTTTTTTTCCGTGAAGTGTCAAATGGTTTGTTGTTAAACGTAAAGTGCCAATATTATTTTCTGGAAATTGTGAAAGGACTAATTCATTTTCCGTTAAACATACGCTTGACGCCCCTTTACCATCATTACTATAGCTAAAGGTAAATCTATTGTTCTACATCAATGATGAAAAAGTCTAGCCTGTACCTTAGATGATTGTTGAAGGTTATTTGCTTATTTGAGAGGGTAATATTAGTGTTATTGTCTTGATGGAACCAAAAGATATCGTTATACTTGATATGGCTTTCGAGTAAAAGGTTCTTGCTGCGGCACAGTCTAATGGCATATAATCTATATATATGGAGTCCGGCTGTACACAAATTGCACGCTTAATCATCAACTAGTTGGAATTTGAAGAGCTCCTTTTTGGTCACCATCATTTTGCCAAGTAAAGAAAGAGAATCGTCTTTATTTATGATTCTTTAATGGAAGAAAGGGTGATGCCATATTTTATAACTTTGCCTGGATATGCAATATGCTTCTGACCGTCGCAAAGCAGTTGCTTCGTCACCAGACGTCTTTGCATATTAGAGCGCGGTGCTTGATTGTTAGCAACTGGCCCATGACTCCATGCACACTGCACTCAACTCAACGAAGGAAGTCTGGGGACGAGATAAAGCAGATTCGTTGCGGTCTTCAATAGAGTTTCGAGGCGTATAATTAACTTTACATTTCTTTGTTTGCTTGCAGAGTTTCATTTGTTGAAATGTTTTCTTGAACATGGGAATTCGAAAACTGTAAATAATAGGATTTACGACAGAATTGCCTAAACGAAAAAGGTTGAAGATTTGAAATACAACTAATGGAACACACTTGGAACTGACAACGTTAGTGAAGTAAACCACTGAACTTGGAATCCAAAAGGGAAGATATGCAGTTATCATAATAAACAGAGTCCTTGACAGTTTCGAGTTCTTTTGTATGTTATGGGCGCCATCTATGACAGGAACTCCGCAGTAAAGCTTTGTTCGGATTACCATATACGACACGCAGATCGTGAACAAACATAAAAATTTGGCACAACCGACTACAATTATCCAATAGGTGTAATCCAATATGTCGTACAGAGCAAGCACAGTCAGGACTAGTGTCCCGGCAAGTACTGCAGCTAACCACGCACAAAATGCACTATAAAAGTAGCCTTTTGTACTTGCTACTCGATGGCGTAGCGGGCAAATTAAAGCACATGCTCTTTCCAGAGAGATGAGTGCGAGAAAAAATTCTGACGCATACGAAAAAGATATTTCAAAAGGGGTCCAAATATTTGTATTTTGAGCACTGTTCCTAACGATATTATTTCTGTGAATCCAACAAACAGATCAGCAACAGCTAAATTGATAAGAAGAAGGAAAGTTCGCTTGAGTCTGTTGCGATGCTTCCAAAACACGAATGTGGTGAAAATGTTGCCGACAATGATTATCAAGGACTCGAGTTCAGCTCAGTGGCTGGTTTGAAAAGTGGCAAATTTTTGCCATCCCAATGGAAACATAAATTTTAACGCCCCTCAGCCCATCATATGGCTCAGAATTAGAACTTTTACTTGTACTACTGTTATAATACATCGGGATGAAATATTACTTTTCCATAAGAACAAAATGTAATTTACACTTTTCAATAAATAGAATTCCGAATTGCTGTTTTTAATTTACACCTGAGAAAACATTTTGCCCACAGAGAGATCAATAAGTTGTTTTTCCTATACTCAGCTGTCGTGTTTCTCATAGAAAAGTAACTATACGGTGTACTGTTACCATTTCGCACTGACACATTGGTGAGCCAATATTCACGACGTGCATTATTTTCTGGAATATGTACTAATCTAAATAATTACGGGGGGAGGGGGGTGGCACTGTTAATTACAAATTGAACAAGTTCTGACGGTCGAAGTTTTCTTCTCTTGAGAAAACTCCTGACACAACTAAATTATTCATTTAAGGGAAATCATAGACACTGAGTTTTGAGGGCGTTAGTGCTATACTTTGAAAGCTATAGTTTTCTCGTTCGTTTTAGCTCCAGGCTGCTGTAAAATTTAATTACCAATGATGAAATAGTGTTTTAAAATCATCCTTTATTAGAATAAAAATTTTTACACTGTGCAGACAAACTATTTACTCAGTGGTTACGTAAATTCAATTTATATGATTTTAATACTTTCTTCTCTTAAAATCTTTAAACAATTTATTGTCTAACGATTCCGGTGAGATAAGAATGTTGAGCAAGTAAAAACGCAGGGTTTGTAGTGTGTTTGTAGTTTCTTTTCTTTGTGTCCTTGAATTTTTTTTTCTGTTTCCTTGCTGTAAAGAGAAGTCCGTAATGTATTTTTTTTAAAATAGGGTTAGAATTTTATAGATTACGAATATCGAACCAAGGACCTTCTTACTACAACTGCAATACTAAATCAGGTGACTCCATTGGGAGATCGTTTACAGAGTTTCCCACAAGTTTTTCATATTCAAAGCTGGTGTTCACGGATGTTATTACTCTTACTTCATATAAACCAATCAGAAAGATAAACAACATTAATAATAGATCTCTGTTGAAATGCTGCCAATTGTCGAATGTCATTCTATTGCTGGTTTTCAGTGTCATGCCATTCAAAATAGATCGAAATAAAAATCCAAATACTTCAATAGATAAATTCCAAAACTGGGAAAAAGAAAGATGGTAAATATGCAAAACCCCTCGCTAAGATTCAGGTCACAGCATTTTTTCTTAAGCAAGATATGCGGAGAAATGTTTTACCCAAATTTTAGGGATTCGTATATGGAGACGCCATGGTGGAGCCCATCGGGATGGGCTCCAACATGGCGGCCGAAAGCCAACAAAAACGCCTGTCACTGAGTTTTGCTACAAAAGCGTGCATTTATCTCTCGAGGAACTCAAAAACATTAAAATATTACTTTTTCTGATACATGAACTGTTCAGAAAGCCAAATTCCCTGAAATAAGTCACTTTTCAACTAACATGACAGCTTTCTCCGCCGTCATTTTTTTTTTCTTTACATGTATTTAAACATATTTTCTATTGTTTGCCCAAAAAGCGCCTAGGCTTATCAAGGGGGCTTACAATAATACAATAATCAGGCTAAAAAAACAGACAAACACAAACAGCACACAAAGACTAAGTTACAACAAACAAATTTACATAATTACAAAGGTGTTAATTAAACAGTTAAACAGTGGCCATCGAGAAGCGATTAGTATTGATTATAAAAGTGTGGACTTCGCGAAATAGAGCACAGTTGTACAAAAGAAAATTAAGTTTTTTAGCATCGCTGCTGGATGACCACGTTTCCCCTAGAATATTAGCAGCGGAGGTAAGGAGAAGATTACGTTGGGCGACATACCTGGGGCAAAACAAAGAGAAGTGTTTCACTGATTCAGTGTCAAGACCGCACTCGCAAAAAGGTGATGCACAACGGTTAATTTTAAGCAAATATTCTCTTAGACAAGAAAAGCCAAGTCTTAGACGGGTGTGATAAATAGATGCACGCCTAGAAAAAGAGAAGTCAAATAACTTGTTACAACAATGTGGAAAGAGAGTTGACCTTAACTTAGTTTTAAAAGTGGGAAGAGATACAGAGTTTCGAACATCTAGGTCCAAAGAATTCCAGCCAGTAATGGCGGATGGAAAGAAAGACTTTTGAAAGCGAGAAGTTCTACATGAAAATTCTATAAAGTTTTCCCTTGACCTAAGACGATAATGTGTTCGCTCACTTGATAGTTTAGGAAGTAGCTCACTTAAATAATAAGGTGCAATATTTTTTACTATTTTGTAAAATTATCTTAGAAGTTGTAATTTTCTTGTGCTACTAAGAGACTCCCAAGCAAGTTCCTTGTATAGCCTTGCAGAACTGGTGCCTTTAATTGTTCCTGTCACCAACCTTGCAGCTTCATATTGAAACACTATCAAGCAGAGCTGAGTCGCAATTATAACAGTTGTTCCAAATAACATCCCCATATCCCATAAAGGGTCTGATTAGACTCTTATACAAGGATGTTAAAAATGAACGGTCAAGTTTGTATGTGACAAAGTTTAACATATTTAAACGCTTAGAAGCTTTCTCGTACGCCTGAACTATATGTTTTCTCCACGACATACTACTCTTCAAATAAAGTTAAACTCAAGTGAGTATGAGACTCAGCATCTTTGTCGTTATTAGAGTTGAGAAATAGAGGAGGGTGAACTTGTTTATTACGCTTCAAGGAAAAAACAACAGTACGAGTTTTTACAGGATTCATGGTTACCAACCATTTGTCAGCCCACACAGCAATCTTATTTAAATCAGAATTGAGACGACCAGCTGATACTGCGGGGTCGTCAACAATTTCAAGTAGAGTAGTATCATCAGCATAGATCAACAGGGAGGCGAGATCATCAGTGATATCATTGATGTAAATAAGAAATAAAAGCGGACCTAGCACAGACCCTTGGGGAACACCAGAATTAATTGATCGCCAGTCGGAGCATTGCCCGTCTATAACTACTCGCTGTTTTCGGTTACGCAAGTAACTCTCGAACCACTGAGGTAACAGCGATTATACCCCTAGAGCCTCCAACTTACGCAACAAACCAGCGTGCCACACCTTATCAAATGCTTTGCTTATATCTAGAAAGACAACTCGTACCTCTTTGCCTTCCTCTAAGGCTTCGTAAATCTTAATGAGTTGGTTGATTGTTGAGTCACCAGGCCTAAAACCCGACTGGAATTTATAAAGAAAGCCAATTTCCATCCAAAAGTTATACAAATGAAAGAACACAACTTTTTCACAGACCTTGGAAAAACTTGGCAATATAGAAACAGGATGGTAATTCTATTTGAGTTGACGGTTGTCATTTTTAAATAGAGGAATAACATTTGCAGACTCGCTCGGGTATTGACCAAGTGAGAGAGACAAATTAATAAAATGGGTAAAATAGACATGAAAACTCTCCCTGCATAACTTAATAATCTTATTACCAATTCCGTCATGGCCACATGCCTTAGAGATATCAACACTCTTTATCAGTTCAAGCACCTGCTCTTCTGTAGCAATAATACTGGATAATAATCGCTGTGTTTGATAGGGCTGGATAACAGGACGAATGACATTGGCAACTGGAAGTTCAGTCTGCAACACAAAATAGTCGTTGAAAATGCACGCTTTTTTCTTGGAATCAAAAATGGGCACTTCGTTTTTCCACAATGGGTGGAATAGATGAAGAATTTTCTCGACCACATACCCTATTAAAGATTGACCACCACTTCTTACAGTTGATATCTGGATTACTCAATTCCTTATTAGCACTTTCATAGAATGATTTTTTAGCAAAACGTATTAGAGAGGTTACAATATTACGTTGAGCCCGGTAGCTTTCCCAAGTAACTGGAGATGGACGTAAATTATGAATTTGGAGCAGGCGGTCCCGCCTCCTTATTGCACGGCGCACTTTACTATCCATCCAAGGTTTGTCGTTAGGACGTATTGTAACCGTTTTCAGTGGGATATACTTCTCAATAACTGAACGGAAATAACTATACCAACATGAATAGGTTTCATCGATATCATTAGTGTTTTCACACAGAGAAAACCAGTCCAACTGCGATAGTTCCCAATTCAAATCAGTAATATTAACGTTATTAAAATTCCACACGCGCCTTTTGTACGAACGACTTCTGTGAGTGAAAAGATTCATACTTGCGAAGATGGCAGAGTGATCACAATTGGATGGAGGACTTAAAGTTCCAGAAGCACTAAAACGCTCCGGACAATTTGTGATAACCAAATCTAACATTGTCGAACTGTTAAATGTAACACGTGTTTTCTCTGCTATCAACTGCGCCAAATTATTACTTTCTAAAAATGAAATTAATTTTCCACCTACATCACTATTCCATGATGGATTTGCGACATCGTAATGAATATTAAAGTCTCCCAGCATAACAAAAATGTATTGTTTGGGAAGTTGACGAATTTTGTCAAGAACCAGTTGAAAATACTCGAAAAAAATTATCAAGGGAAACACTATCATTGTCAGGCGACCTGTAACAAACCCCACAACGGCCGCAAATTCCAAATCTAATCTACGCTTGACCACAAGAGAGTTAGTCGTGAAAAATGCAACACCGCAACCCATTCTCTAGTGCCTGTCAAGCCGGATAATGGGGTTGTATCCTGGAATGTGTAAACAATCACTAGACACTCGATTGTTGAGCCATTTTTCGGTAACTGCAAAAACATCAAACCCATTCTCTTCACCAGTTCAGAAATTTCATCAAACTTATCACCCCTGTTCAAATTTCTAGCATTTAAATTTCCGAACTTGAAAAAGGGTCCTGGATTTAGTTCAACATCATTTGACAAAACAATTCTCAAAACAATACAAAGAGTGATCGATAAAAAAATTAAAGCGTTGTCAGCGCGGTTCAAAGAATAAACAAACTTAACACAGCGTATCCGAAAATAATTAAAAAGCCCAATAGCGGCTCTGTATGCCTCCAAACTAACTTCCATTATCGTAAATTACGAGGAAATAAGACCTTACCTCCGGCTGCATGCTAAAATAAAAACACAAACAAACACATACACGAAAGAAAAGATAAGTAAGAACAAAATACAAAGAGATAAAAACGAAATAGCAAATAATTACAAGCAGTATAATCCTAGAAAAGACAAACCAGCACCAGGGCAATTCTCATCGTCAATTATCAATTAGACATACAAATTCAGTTTACAAAAGTTCATATTTTGTGAAGTCAAATTGATTAGCAACTTGAAATCTTCTGCCATCTGATTTCCGTTCGCATGGTATTGTGGTAAAATGTACAGCCGCCACCTTTTTTCCTACGGAGGGTAGTACGAAGCAACCTAAACAGTCACAAAAAAAGTATGAAAAAATTAGCCTTAACCGTCCTCCTTCTAGTTGTCTTTGACCTTCTACGTTCTCTTCTACTTTCAGGCTTTCTATGGACTGTTGATTTTGTGACAGATTTTCCTTCCATTTCTAGCACATGATCGGTTATAAGTAATATCTTTTTTCACCCCCGCCCCCTTCCTTTTTTTAGAAAACGCCAAGAATGAACCAACAATACCAGAGGTAACCTCGTGATAGTTTATTCTTTCATTATCTTCTTTATATCTTAACCTACTTTGAGTACAAAAGTGCTGCCAGGTCCTGTCATTGCACTTAAGATTGACCCCCTAGCACTTATATGTACAAGTGAGGTCTAAGACTGTGATCACAAGTTGCGAAGTGGGTTTTTGGCTATCAGTGGAGTTTAGGAATTAACAATAAGATTATGAGCTCGAGATTTCTATGGTGTGATTATTAACGAGGGCGCAGCCCGAGTCAACTATCACGCATAGAAATCGAGAGCGAATAATCTAAATGTTTTAGTATAGATCTAGTAGTTGTTCAAAACTTATCTAAATCTTTCTCACAGACACATCAAAAACGCCAAAAAGCAGCCGTCATTTTGTTAACAAGGGCACACTGCCACGCTACTCACTATCTATCAGAGATTAGTATAAATCTACTAGCGTTCTATCACGAAAGCCGTTCTCTGATTGGCTACGCTACTCACTATCTATTCTGTGATAGATAGTGAATAGCGTAACAGTGTGCGCTTGTTAACAAAATGACGGCCGTTTCTTGGCGTTTTCGAAGTGTTGTGAAGAGGATTTAGATTTAGTTCTGAACGACTAGTAGATTTATACTAAAACAATTAGATTATTCGCTCTCGATTTCTATCGCGCGATAGTTGACTCGGGCTGCGCCCTCGTCAACTATCACGCGATAGAAATCTCGAGCTCATAATCTAATTGTTAATTAGTATCACCCAACTAGTGGACTAATGCAATATCCTGCATATTAATTGGCTACACTACTAGAGGACTACAACAAATAGTCTTCGAGTAGTGAAATTCGACTTCTTTTCTATCCTTTATTCCCAAATTAATTTTTCATCAACTTGTATTTGCTAACACTATCATTGCCTTTTCGGTCCGACTAGTTGAGTGATACTAAAACAATTTAGACCCTTAATTCGCCCTTAAGGGCCACGGAGTCAATAGCTCATTTGGCTTCGCCTCATGGGCTTTTGACCCGTAGCCCACCATTGCTAATTGTTAAATAGATAACGAGTAGCGAAGCCAATCACAGAACGGCATTCGTTATACTTATACAATTAGATTATGAGCTCGAGATTTCTATCAAGTGGTAATTGATAAAGCCGAAGACCGAAGCAATTATCACCTTTTAGGCCTCATCAACTATCGCCTCATAGAAGTCGAGTGCGGATTTACTTCAAATAACGATTTCCAATTATTTCTTGACGTATTATATTAATTATTACTGAAAAAAAAAATCACAAAAACAGGTTCATTAAGTAGTTTTTTTCTTTTTGTATCACATGCTGATGAAAGAGCCTTTACTAGTCCCCACGCTGCCTTATGGATATGGCTCTAATTCCCAGGCTACCATGGGCTTGTATCAGCTGCCTGGATCAACAGCACAGCAGTACCGTCAAGTAAGTTACATCGAATGTCTCTAAGAAACTATATCGGATATTTAATATCGGATGATTTTTCTTTTGGGAACAAAATTCTTAAATCAACGCCATAAGGTTTGTAAAAAGACTGTTTTTTCTTTCTCCTCTTACTTTTTCTTCTCTTACGATTCAATAGACCCTTCTCCAAAATGGCGGCCAAAAATTCAAATAAGTCAAAATTAAAAATGTATACCAGTACTAGAAAGAACACGTTTACTTTAGTAACCCTGCAAAGTTTCAACACTTCAGGTGTAATATCAGCTGAGAAAATGTAAGTTGAAAATTGCAGACGTTTGTATGACTGGGGGGTATAATGCATACACCCAGTGATACAAAAGTTCTCTAAATTTTTCAATTTCAACTTACATTTTCTCAGCTGATATTACACCCAAAATGCTGAAACTTTGCAGGGTTACTAAAGTAAAGGTGTTTTTTCTAGTGCTGGTATACTTTTTCAATTTTAGGTAATTGTGTGTGATAACTTTTAACGCCTTTAATTGTAATCTCGTGTCAAAAAGATGTTCAACAAATAGTCTTGATCGATTCCACAAATTAGGGTTTTAATATCATTGGTTCATAAAAGACACAGTTACTTGTGTTTGATTAACCTGATTAGCGCAAATGCAACAACTTGATATGTTTATTTTTCTATATTTTGGAGGGCATAATTGAGCTTTAATTCACATTAATAAAATTATAGCACATCTCAGTGGTTGGAAAGAGGAACTTCAGTAATAATTATTTCATACACAGCAGTAAATCGTGTCTTCAAAACTCTTTTGTGAAGGAACTGTACAAAGTTCCCTTGCTTATTTTAAAATAAGTCAAAAAAACAGAGCACAGGGGTCTCATGAAATAGTCATAGTTTCACTTAATCGGGTTAAACAAGCTTTCATTTGAATGGTCATACATTAGGAAATTATTCACAAATATAACGTTATAACCACCTTTTACAGCATATTATTATTCAACTTTCATACACTGTACGAATTCCGATTTTCTGAATGGTTGATTTGTACCTCGTGATACTGGGTTGTGACGAAACAAACTCCTCGACGTCATTATCATGGTGTAATATCCGTGGTGTCAATTCATTACACCATTGTCATTACACCATGGCTGACTCTAAGCTTGACGATTTTTGTTTGCAGTGTATTCAATTTGAATGATAAAAATGTTAACGCACTCATTGCTCGTGAATTATCGGGATTTTCCTGCACTCGTTCACTAACAATGAACGAGAAATTTTCAATACCGCACTCGGCGGCCTCGTGCGGTATTGAAATTTCTCGTTCATTGTTAGTGAACTCGTGCAGGTAATTACAGGTTAACGCACTCGGCGACTGCGCGCCAAGCGTAAAAGATTTGAAGGATAATAGACACGATAGTCTCCATTTGGGTTGAAAATATTTAGTGAATAAACCCCTTCAGGCGGCTGGTATGTCGGCTGATAATGTCCGCGGCTGAGAGATTGTCCAAATAATGAACATTGGGCCGAGACGCGAAGCTTCGAGGGCAAGTGTGAAATTTTGAGGACAATCTCTCAGCCAAGGACATTATCAGCCGACATACCAGCAAGCCAGAAAGAGGTTTATTTATTTTATTACCCTCCCATTAATTTTCATTTCGCAATAAATCGCTCGTAAACATGTTAAAAAAAGCAATTGGTGATTGGATCAAATTTGACAAGCTGTCATGTGAAATTAATTCTCGTAACGCCTCTTGGATCAAAAACTCGAAAACTTGGCGCTTTTGGTTCATATATTCCGACATACTGTTCAAAAACTTGACTAGAAAGAAATGTCTTTCATGCTCAGAATTTACATCTGCGAAATACAGAATGTGTAAAATCTCTACCACTTGAAGGTGGACTGATTTTTCGTCGTTCTCAGCTCGCTTGAGATGAAGTACTTCAGCCGGTCGTTGTTGTTTTGACCTTAAGGTGACCGGGTTTCATCTCACGTTGGTTTTCACGGCCTCTCTTTCCGAAGTAGAGAATGGTGTTAAACCATGCCGAATTTGCAAAATTTCTGGAGCATTCAGACCAAGCTTATTTGCTGCATAGAGGACTTCAAGGTCTTCGCTGGAAATTGGACGCTTGTGCTTTGTGAAAGAAATCAATCCCTGTCGCGCAAGATCTTTAAGTGATGGATCTAGAGCTTCGTTTGCCGGCTTGAATACTTATCCCGAATAATGGCAAACGGCTTTCTTTGAAGGTAACAGGAAAAAAAAATGTGTCCAGCCCGGAACGAATTGGCTTTCACAGTGTTGCGACTGTATGGTTTTCCTTCCACTGAATTTTCTGGCTTCTGCGTAAAAAAAGGTTTCAACATGGTTGACAATTCTGCCGGCTCCATGATTTCAAGTGCGACTGGAATTTTTGTCTCCTTCCTCCACGCTAAGGTCGGACGTGAACGATTGGTTATTTTATAGTTAGTTATCGCATTGTATTAAATCTTTATTTTGTAAAATGAATCGGTTTAAATTTACGTAGGACTAAATACTAAAAGTCTACTCATGACTTTCTCCACCTTCAAAGACATTGACAGCGTATTTTAGTGACTTTTTTGTACTTTCCGGAATAGCACTTGCCTTCAGCTTTTTAATGTCATCATCGCTAGACTCAGTAACACTAGTTTGGATTCCTTCCATATTAAATAAGAGAAAAGAAAAGTTGAAGTTCTTGTGCTAACTATGTTTCTCTTCGACGAAAACAGTCGGAGGACAAATATCGACTCGGGTAGGGGTTATTGCGTGATAACTGTCCAGAGATTTATACCACGTGACGTAAAATAGCCAATAAAATCAATCAAAAATTAATGGGTAGGTTATAATCTCGGATATCTCCCAGTTTTAGCTGGGGATATTCGGTCACGTGACCTGTTTAGACTAATCGCGCGCGAGCGAAAAGATTTGGTGGATTATAAGCTAGTATATTTGTCTTTGGGCATTAATTGTTCCGAGAAGCGAACAGTTTTCCGAGAGGGTAGCTCGAGGAAAACTGCGAGCTTCAAGGAACAGATAGTGTCCAAGGAGAAATATCCGAGCATATTTTCGGCGCAAATGGAAGCTATCGTGTTTATTATCCTTCAAATTTCTTTCGCAACGCCTGCAGTTTTGAAAATTGGCGAGTATTCTCGGATATTCCCCAGTTTTAGCTGGGGAATATCCGGTTACGTGACGTGTTTAGACCAATCACGTGCGAGAAAAAAAATGTTGGATTATAAAGCGTCTTATCTATAAAGCCTGTTTGAAATAATACTATTTAATGCATTTGGTTTTCAATGAAGCGTCGTAGAACCAAAAACAAAGTTATCACTTTAGCCAATCACAAAGCACACATGAGTCGGATGGACCAATCAGAACTGATGCAAAGCGCGGGAAAACGAGTGCGAACGACTCACGAACGACGGTTTTTGTTTTACTCCTGGTTAGATGAAAAAGCGGTAAGAAATGTTTAGGCAAATCACGCAGCGCAGTAACATCAAACCAGTAATACTTTTCGAAACTCAAGTAGCTACTTTTCCCAGTTTTGCATTGCAGCCCGAGCGCTTGTCCGTTGCAAAAAAAGAGAAAAACGTATTATAATTAGAGTCACTACGTTGAACGCCCATCTTGTTGAATTCAGTGTCGCAAATTGGTCAAAACTCTCCTCAGCATGTCCGAAGGCAATGGAAGATGAAAACGTAAAACAGAGACAGTTAGTCCCTCTCAAAGAATTGTTCCCACGTTAATCTCTATCACGTTGAAAGTAATAGTGAAGGTTTATAGTGGTCGATGCACTTAGCTACAACTACCTATTTTTACGCATGCGCTTTAGAGCACTCTCTTTTTTAAATTCCGTCAAGCTTAAGGCTCCGCTTACGAGTCCAATTTCTGATTTTCAGCTGATCATAAGCGGTCTAACGACTCCAACTCCTCCTCCGTCACCTACTCCGACTAAGTCGCTAGCAAAACCAGCCTTAAGAGGCGTTGCACGCTCTTTTGTCCTGCAGGAAAACATCTATACTAATCAGGGGCAAAATTATCCATAAACGAACTGGATACCATGTCTAAAAATAATTCAAAAAAGCTTACCATGAGAATAAGACCCTTACGGGCATTAACAGTCTTACTTTTTATCCTTGATCACAATATGGGACTCACAGATTGATGGACGGAAAATCATGAGATTACAAAGTCCGAAAGGTGTGGCCAATGAATAGATCATTGCTTTGCATGGGGTAAAGCTCGTGTCCAGCCCTTATCCTACTCCATTTCCTACCGCGGTAAGTGTTATTTTTATAGAATCCATGAGATGCTTCAGAGAAGAGTACCTTTAAACTGCCACATGCTTTTATTGTAACAATATTCTTCTTCCAAGATTTTAATTTAGTTACAGTTGCGACTTATTTAAATAGTCCATGAACAGCAGTGTGCTGTTTTTGTTTGCTAATTCGTTGCAGCATAACAGGTGTTTTAAACGTACGGACATGTCTGCAATATTAAACCAACATTTTTAATTTTAATGTTTCGTAATGTTCTTATTGAAATAGGCTGGTTATTTTAGAGGGGACCGACTGTTGAATAGGAACGTTTCTTAATTCGACAGCATGTCGGGTCATTTTAGAAATCAACTGGTTAAAGATTAGGTACAATTTCATCCACAAGCATTGTAAACGATTAACGTGCCCTAAGTTGTTTCTCCGATCAATTCGGTGACCAGTTCCCGCAGACAAATCCATGCGCGTTATCCTATTTAAATTGGCCCATTTTTGGCCCTTAGGGATGGAAGTAGAAGAGAGCTTTTTGAGGCCCTCCTAGGGAAAGAAATAAAAATGAATAAAAATAAGTCCTTTGAGGTTCATAACTTGGAATGACGATTTCATATCACGTAGCAGTGACTTCATTACTTCTAATAGGTATCCCTCTTGTATCCAACATTTTGAATTTCATGAATTTTCAAACGTAACGAATTCATTAAAGCGGCTCAAATCTACCCTAAACCGATAAAGAAGGCTAAAGTAATCTATAAAAATGTAAAAATTAACTCGAGACTATTTTTTGCTCCAACACTGAAAAAAGTCAAAATTTTAGAAACCATGCCCGTCAGAAAAGACTGCCATAAGAACATAAAGTTTCGAGACCAATCACATGGCATGCCAAATGTTGGTTCTCTAGGAAAGTTGACATGTCAACTTTGAAGTGAATTTTTTTAATGCGTTTTTTTTTAATATTAGAAGGGTTCAAAACGGGGGAGGTTCTGAAAAGCTCTCTACGCCAATCCCAATAGAACTATACTATTACTCTGGTATACTATACAATTCTAAGATTATACTTTACTTGTGAGGGAATATAGATCCCACAAAAGAATAGAATAAAACGACAAAAGTGTCCACAAGATGCGTTTTGCAAATAGGTCTACATGTACTCGACGGATTGTGAGGTTCTGACCCGCAATGAAACCACTGTCACCTCTGCGAGATATGAGTGAATGCAACTGGTTTACTTTGCTCCTCGGTCATGTTGATAGACGAAAATAGTTCTTCTTCTTTTCTTGCGCCAAAGGATGAAAATGAGATGATCAGGCTCCACAACAAGTAAGTCTAGGTCACTTGTGACACTTCGTTGAAATTCGAAACGTTAAGCAGTTTAAACTATCTGCGTAAACTTGACTGAATAATATAGTAATAATTATTTTGAAAACAAACTCCAAAGCAAAGTTACTATATCTGTAACCGGGAAATACAAAATTGCTTGGGACATTGCCAAGTTGGGTTTATTTGGTAAACCTGTTTACGTTTTCATCCAGGCACGCCTAGACTTGGACAATCTGGTCAGTAACCTCAGAAAAAGCGATTTAACTAACCTTAGGTTTATTTTTGAAAGTCCAAACCTAAAACAAGAGGTCTGTGACAGAGCGGAAAATAAAAGTTAGATTAACGGGATTTTGGCATGACAAAACTGAGCCAATATCTAAAATTGCGACATGTCTATCTTTGCCATCCATACGAGTCTAACTAGACCATGACATGCACTAACTAAGGAAAGAAACGCCGCTTCTACTTTAAAAATTGAAATAGCTAAATACGTTACAGTTACAAATGAATGAGATGATAACATCTCATTTGCTTCCCTAAGTTTTTCCTGCTATTCGGGTAAAAGATCTAATCTTAGTCTGGAATACATAATATGATTGCTACCTGTATTTTGTAACTTTAATCTATGTAGATTTGAATTCGCAAATATTGTAGACATACCATACACTACTGTCAGCTCCATGACGATATTAAGAAAGATTTTGTTTGTTTTCGTTTCTTAATGAAACCAAACTGTACAAAACAATAATGCCTAGTTTGAAGTAAAAAAAACCTAAAAAGTGTCATTATTACCTGAATATTCTATGAAGTGTTTTACGGAGGTATTTGGTGTAATACGATTCGCACATCTTGTCAAACTTGAATAACATAAAATATAATTTCCAATACATTCCAGGTTATCCTAATGCTTCGCTATCTTTTTGCTCACTGGCAATTAGACTAGTAAAAAAAAAAACAAATTACCATTACCCTTGCTTCCTTTGCTTCCTTCTCCTAGATTTAATCAAGACGAAAATTAAATCCGAGTAAAGCAACGTAAATCCAAAGAAAAAAAATAGTCAAAGGCCAAACTATTGTCATCACTGAGAATCGTGAGTGGCATAATTTAAGATAGGCTGCTCTGACAGTTTTTTGTAAGTTTTCGATTTTAATTGAGATTAATCATCTTAAGAGAAAAATTACTACGACCTTTTAGGATTATAAGACATGCTTCCAATCCACAAAAATGCCTCACACCAGATAGTGTCTAATATAAATCATATTCTAGCTTGAGCTCCACGAGGGAAACAGAGACTGCTGTAGCATATGATTTAAGTCCAATCGTATGGATTTTTCTTCCTTCAGTTTGATGGGCTTCAGCTTCTGCAGAAAATATAAATAAAAGTTCTCAACAATAACTTAAAACATTGTGGCATAGTTGACAATACTTTTGTTATTTAACAAATAAAGAAGCCTCGCCTGTTCTCTGTTCTTTTCTCTGTTCTTTGATTTGGCACACAGGAAGCGTTAGAGCACGAAATAAGTGTAGGGAAAAACACGAGACGCAGTCGAGTGTTTTTCCCTACTTCTTGAGTGCTCTACCGCTTCCGAAGTGCTTTACAACAGAACAGAGCACAGTCCAGGCTTCTTTATTTGTTTTATAATAAAGAATCCAATAATTTCCCCACGCATTCGCTGAATGTTCAAACTTTATTTTCCAAAGGAGTAAAAATGCCGTTAGCCTAAAATACGCTAAAATACGCTAAAATACGCCAATCACAATCCTTGTTAGAATTGTTAAAATAATTTGATTGGCTATTAGCTGTCACTCACAAACTGGACTTCAGCTAAGCTTTAACTCTCGAGTTGCTGCGGAGGGAAGAACGACGATGCCTTCAAAGTTCGCTTTTTAAAGTTTAACCCGTTTAATCAGGAATTAAAGGCAGGTAAAGGTTCCTAGTCCAGAAGAATCTGGCCGCATTGTGGCTCAAGAAAACATGTTCTTTTCTAATGAAAATTACGAAAGAATGACATTACAGCTTGCGGATGAAGATGCAAAATGCAGAGTTGTATTTGAAAGAAGCTCCAGATGTTTCCGGCTTTCACCAGCTTGCAGCAAGATTGCCCGAACTAGCGTCAACGTTGGAAAGACTAGAATGCCTCCACTTGTTCAACCCCGAGCACATTAGCAAGCTTTCACTTGATCGACTACTCGTCGGGTGAGCGATGAAACGAAATTGTTGGGGCTCACTTCACTGAGATAACCGGAGCCGTCACTACTAAGCAAGCGAGCGTTGCTACACTGCATGTAAGTGTTGTTTGAGCATGTTTACAAAAATAAAGCTTCTCGTCATAAACAGAGACAGCTCAATATTATCTGTCGTAATTTTACCTCTTAAGTATAATTTCTAACTTCGTAATACATTATGTCTTTTATCGAAGAATTCGCTAGGTCTAGAATTTATTTATTTCGCTAAGTGTTTTGTCGGAATCAAGCAAAAGTTGTTATTTTCGTACAGCTTTTACACTGTGAGCCACATTTACTGCTAACAAAAAGCTCATTGACATCGCTTTTGTCTGAGTCATGCACAGGGGATGTTTAATTTGGGTCAAATTTGCCAAACGTCTGAGGCAGACTTTTGAAAGCCAGCTTAATGTCATCAACCCGTGCTCTGGTCTCTGATAAAGCACGATGTTTCAACCAATCAGAGTTATACAGAAACTTTATTATAATTGTTTATAAGTTTCTTTATTTCTTTACTACTATTCATTTGGAATATTTGGGCAATTTGTTTCCGGAAAAAACCATGGGGTTTTTGTAATCATGGTCTTAACATGGTTGCATGCTTGAGAGATGACTCAATAAAAATAGAAAATCCTTTTCTAATTAAAAATTAAATTATGAGCTCGAGATTTCTATGAGGTGATAGAATTAACTATCACCTCATAGAAATCGAGAGCGAATAATTTAATTGTTTTGGCAGAGTTTTTAGTACAGTTTACTTCAAATAACGGTTTCCAACTATTCTTGGCGTTTCATTAAACTTTGCACCTTAAAAGATCGCCCGGATTGAATTTGCATTAAAACTTGAAGTCGTGCACGAGCGCGCATCATTTTTTTTTAGTAATCTCAACTTTTTTTAAGTGAGAAAACCGCAAGTCTTCTCGGGATTTTAATAATCCATTTTCATCAAAATTTTCCTCCAAAACTTTGGCAAAACGAAAAGAACGTTGCCATTTCGTACACGAGTTCCAGCCACTGCACACTAATGGCTGATAGTGTGCAATGGCTCAGCCAATCAGATTACAGGATCTGCATTAATACACTAGTAAAATTCTACTAATAGCCAATATTGTTCTTTAAAAGTAATTATAACTCACCTCAACTGTAGTGTTGATTTAAGGATCGCCACAATTCAGGTGCATCCCTTCTATGCATACCATGAACACTAAAATTGAAAATGTTAAAGGCACCACATTTAAAGGTAAACTAAAATCGCTATGAACGGAAACTACATATGAAAACTACATCATTAGTTTAAAATGATTCTAAAATACATCCTACCTACATTGCTCCACCTCTTTTCCCCCAAAATCTAGTGTGACATCATCACCAATGAGTACGAACGGAGCCCAGAACTTCACCTCATTAAACTTTGGTGACATACGGAGACATTTCATGGCCTGGTTAAGGGACACACTGGCACTGTGTCCCTTCCTTATGTGCTGGTAGAAGCTCCTCATGAACTTCATCGTGGCCTCGTCATCAATTGCCCAGAGAGAGGCGACAACGGCGCGAGCACCAGCTCCCAGGAAAGCCCGAGCAATACCAACTACTCCTTCAGCTTTGATCTCTCCCTCGCCACTATGACAGCAACTGAGCACAACAAGCCTTGCTCGTAGCTGAACTGCGTGCACGTCTGCTATTTTCACTATGTAGTCCTTTTCTTCAGGATCAGAGTACTT
>JAHPZR010016041.1:17500-19607 GCA_019787425.1 Platygyra sinensis | reverse complement strand
TATATATATATATATATATATATATATATATATATATATATATATATATATAACAGTTATAATTTGGTTTAGAGTTGACAGGCTTCCGAACAACCGATCCAATCGAAAACCAGCACTTGGTCAGCGGTCAACCTTAATAAAACACGTGAGCTCCACGAGCTATTAAATTTATCTTGCAATATGGTCACGTGGTACTGGTCGGCGGATAACTTGATTGGACAGGTGTCAAAGGTGTCAATTGATCATAACATGATGTCATATATAAAACAGTACATGGTAATCAAAGGCTGCATGTCTCTGTCAACCTATTATTTGGAGGATGGCAGCCATCTTGCGGTACTCCACCGTCGCCGTCGTGCGTACGCGCTCACGAGCAATACCGCCAGCCAACCTCGTTCCCAGGACCTTTACCCTGGCTTGGAAGCGGGGCGGAAAAAGGCCATGGGATCGGCCGGTCACATGATCTCAGAACACCTAAAAATCTTGGTTGTACTAAATTATCATATGTTAAAACGGAACTTTCGAGTGAACCAAAGTTTTTGTCAGTGCTTCGTCGAGTCGGATTTTCTTTAAATAACGGTAATTTTCCATCTTTAAATTTTAAACCTCTTCAAATGAAGTGTTTTCAATATATATTGAAAGGTCAGGATGTTATTGGTGTCTCTTACCTACTGGATTTGGCAAGTCAGTGAATGCTCTTCCACCTTCTACCTCATTTCATTCCTGTGAAGACCACCAAAAACATAGTTATTGTGGTATGTCCATTAAATCCCATCATCGAAGATCAGCTGAAAGTCTTAAAAGCTCGGAGGATAACCGCTGATGTCTTACAACTTGGTGTAAACGAGAAGGAACCGGCCGAAAACTTGTTCGGAAATGAACAAGAACCAGCGAGCACGACAAAATTTCCTCAAGATGTATGAATGGCAACAATTCAATGAATGATTTGCCAGTAACCGGATACAATGCTATGCGCAAAGAACTCTGGGATCGCCAGGGGGCAAACATTGCTTGTGGCTGGAAGGAAATGTATGGCGAAAAGCTGTTCCACGTCCAAAAACAGGGATTTTGGAGAGAGATCAACACTTTTTTCTCGTAGTTTTATCGCAAATGGACTTGGGGAAAGTTGATATGCGGAATATGTAAGTAGTTGTTTGAATAACCGCGAAATACGTGATAAAATCTACCGATAAATTTTCGTGTAATGGTCTAAAATATCACAAGATTAGGTTTAAATCGAGAGGAAATAACCCAATAAAGCATTTTCAGTTTCAGTTTACGTGTGTACGGCCTGTTTTCTTTTTAGTTACTTCTTTTGTAAACAAATTGTGGCTTCTGGAAATGTACCTCATCAAAGAAGCGAAGTCGTTGTCAGAGCAGACGGAAACTGTTTTTACCGCGCTATTGCTCTTTGGAGGGATGAAATGAGCGATGAGAAACATGAAGAAATCCGTAGCTTAAGTTCTGCTTGGATTGAAAAAAATCCGAAGGTCTTTCAGCCGCTACTCTTCGAACTCTGTGAAGGAACATGTTAAGAAAAGCAAGATCACGGGCACTATTGTGCATCGATATAAGTGACCGATTTCCACCTTCTCGACGTCACAGAAAAAGTGGTTTACTCCTAAACCGTTTATGATCACTGATTCATGTTCATCGATCACAACAAAGAAGCAATGCAATTCTTTTTAGATAAGTATTAGTGAGCACACAGCAACAGATCTTGTCAACTTATTTTCACCGACCGCTTTCGTCTGATCATGCACACAGACTTCGTAAGAGGGTTTGAACAAGATGGATAAGAGGAACTTATTTTACACCTAATCTATAGAGTACAAATCACGTTCCAACTAGGCTGTGAATATCGAAAAATACCAGGAGAAATTTTCGTGCACGATACTTAATGACTAAAATCCTGCGTTACCTGCAATGTTTACTTTTGGGGCTCAAGGATACCCTACACAGCACAGTCGGTCACCGGGCATAATTCCAATATTATATGTGACCTAACTTAAAAATACGGCACAAGGAGCCTGTACACAACTGAAAAAGCTCTATTAGGTTATTTCCTCTCGATTTAAACCTAATCTTGTGATATTTTAGACCATTA
>JAHPZR010016041.1:2500-12500 GCA_019787425.1 Platygyra sinensis | reverse complement strand
AACTTCTGGTGACTGTGAGAAATGTTACAGTTCAATTATGATCTCTATGGAAAGTAGATATAGAAACCTGTGTTTGAGGAAAAAAACAGTAAATTATTCCGGTTGAATTGAAAATTTTCAGTGGAAACCATTGAAAGGCTCTTCGGTAAACCAGAATCTTACGAGTGTGCCACATGACTGGAATAAACAGAAGGTATAAAAAACTAAAATACAATAGCGCGACGATATGAACAATACTAAAATTGATGAGTTACTTGAAGATATATTTACAAATCGCAGAGATGTCTGGGACTTAACATATAGGATACTTCTACGAAAAACTGAAAAAACTTCACGGCTGACACAATACTGAAGCTTAGATAAAATTAAACAAGGCTTACCTTGCGGTGTTGTCGTTTGTTTCCCTGGCTCGATCTTCCATATTGTAGGAATTGAGCCAAGAATAAGCCGACAACGACAACCTTCTATATAAAACGCTTTTGAAAAACATTCCTCCGCGAAATGGACTGACACCCGCCACAAACTTTCCGCTCGGGTTGAAGTTCGCGCGGTGAGTGTGCACGAATCTCAACCACTTATCTCGCTCAATTTTTAATCGTAGGACTTAAATGAGCGGAAATACCTGCATTCATATCTGATCTATTGCTGTATCCGTGTACTACACATCGATCGGGCACGATTCGATTCGAATAGAGCGCTAGATTCACGTTGCGAAGCCAGTTAACTGCGAACTACATAGAGATGTTATAACAAAATTCGCCATGTGAGCCTAGTTGGTTAGGAGTATGACGTCACAAAGCAGCAAGGCCTTATGGGGTTGCAGGAACATGATTTGATAATGGCGGACGAAAAATTCTCGGAAAAAACCGTCAAAAAAACCATCTTCCCGCGCTTGTTGGACAAAACGGCTTGGACAGGTGAGTAAGTACCACTTAAAGATTCAGAAAATGCAAAAACAATGAATTCGAAAAATTTCGTCGCAGTGGCACTTTAAGTAAGGAAGGTCGAGAGCTATTGGCAAGCAAAGTTTCCAGGATAATGTTGTTGCCTGAATTTTTGATGAAACTCATTGTGTTGAACCGCCCCGCACCCAAGCAAGGGTAAAGGTCGTGGGAACGAGGTTAACCGCTAGCCACGATAACCATGAGTAATAAATTTCCTTTTCTTTCCTATAGGAGTATGGGGCTCCGGCAGAGCTCCGCTGTTATCTATACAAAATGAAGTAGTTTCATTGGTTGCTATGCGTATCAACGAATTGTGATTGGTCCAGGAAAATCACGCCACTGTCAAACCTGGCTCGAGCAGCTCGAGCGTCTCTCCTCGTGGAATGAAAACTTACAGCGAAAGCAGAATTGAGCTGCGAAATCTGCAAATTTTAAATAAAATGCTGGAAAAGTCAAGTCAATTTTAGTCATCAGAGCAGCCCTGTGAGGCAAAAAGCTTGGACGTTGCAATAAAAATTGCAGGAGTTGAGAAAATAGCCTCGGAAAACTTGTGGTTGCGGTCAACCTAGAGACAATATGATTCTGAGTTTTGAATGAGAGGAGCATTTGCGACGGTGGAAACTTTTGTTATCTGTGGTTGGTGATTCTTAAATCAGTTTGATATAATGTCGGAGACACATTTAGCTGTGATGTAGTTGGCCGTGAGCTGTGGTTAGCTAAAGTTAGCTCGCTGCTGTGCCCTGAAATGGACTGGAACATTCGCATCGTCGGGAAAGCAAGGTTATGTGTTTATTTTAACTGATCTTAAAATGCGACGTTTCGTTGTTTCATTCCTGACATCAATTAGTGTGTCAACAGTTATTTTGAGACTGGAAAAAGCTGAATGTTTTGAAATAGATCAATCTCAGAAGCATTTTGTCTATAAGATTTGTTAAATTCGAGATAAAGCAATGGTTCTCTGCCTACCAACACCAATTTTGTGCTTGGTATAGTCTTGCTCGACTGCCGACTGAGACTGCTCGAGTATTTTTCCTGAATCTTTTTCTAAAAGAAATATGTGTTATTTGCCGGCTGGGAGGTCCGTATGGTGAAAAATTGTGACCGAGGGCAGCATTTTCAAGCCCGAGGTCACAGTTTTTCACCATACGCACCGACCCTAAGCCGGCAAATAACATGTTTATTTTTTCCAGCAGTAAATTAGTTTTGCAGCCGACTACAAATGGGTTTGTTTACGCAACTTTGTCATTGAATCGGGTAGCGCGCCGTCTACTAACCATTTGTGAAAAATCTTCTCAACGAACGAGTAACTCAGATACTGGACCAGGAAAGATGTATTAAAGAACAAATATTTTTCGATCTACTTTATATTAGTTGCATTTATGTCACCTGCTAAGTTCTCCAATATTGTTTTTCCGGTGTGAAATTTCGTGTGAAGTTTGAAGTTTTACTACAAAACATTTTCGGTCAGTCGTTGCCATTAAAATCACTTGAAAGCGGGCTTTCCTATCGTAAATTGAATTACCAGAAAGCGAGGAAATTCGTTAAGTGTATTCCACAGAAATTCTCCTAAATAAAGCAATGATCAGAGGTTAACTCGACTTAAATTGACTAAAATTTTACAGCGAGACAAACACAGGATTCCCCGCCATTACAGCGCTAGGACTACAAACAATCAAGCAAACTCTCACAACTTCAAAACAGTCAATTGAATTTACTTACAGTGACTTTCCTTGCCATTTTAAAGTGAACAGCGATAAACCTGCATTGACTTTTCGTTAGTGGAAGTGTAAAACAGGCAAAAGATTGACGATTACCGCTAACTTTTAGGAGCGAAACTTATGTACAGCAGGGAAAAAATCCGGCCCGTGGGCCGTATCGTAAAAAACTGGAGCGGTCACGTGCGCGTGATTAGCCAATCAAATCTCACATTCAGATTTAACCGCTGACCTAATTTTCGCCCGTGGTACGTTTCACGTAAAAAGATGGTTTGGACTGCAGAGGAGGAAAGTTCATTAATTGACTATTACAGAGGTAAGAAATCTTTTTACCTAAGTCTTACCTTTGTTTCGGTAACCAAACGTTTTGTTCTGGATATTTTCATTCACTTCTTTTATCAGCTTTTATATTACTCGCGTGGCGGCAGGGGGTAGCCGTAGCGCGCGGAAAGGCAGCAAAAGGTCGTTTCGTTTCTGTGTATATATTTATATTTGGTTTTACGAAGGTACAATTAACTGAACGAATATTTTTTTTGCTAAGCGACGCCATTTTGGATTGCGTGATGTAAACATCATCGCATGAGAGCTTGGTAACCGCTGATCAAGTGTTGCGCGAAATGTTGCACGAAATGTTGCGACCGTGAAGCCACGTCGAGTGACGGATGTTGCGCGCAATATTGCACGCAATGTTGTACCGTGTATCCGGACCTTAATTTGAATTTGTTGTTTCGAATTGTATTTTGCCGTGACAGTTGTGGGCACCGTAATTATGTAATTAACAAATAGATTCCATGTAGCCGTGCGTCTGTTCAGTAATAGATCACAGATGACGTCAAAATGAGATAAGAACAAAAAAGTAGCACACGAGGCTATAACCGAGTGTGTCACTGAGAGTAAAAGTAAAATCGTTGGCGTTTTGACTTACGCTCTTTTTGGCGGCAACAGTTACACAATTTTCCTTTTCCTGTCCACTGTTTAAATCTCACAGTGCGAAAATGGAAGCGAACGCGACTCCGCCCAGTCAATGCTCGGGTCAAAGGGAAGCTTGAAAGCGAGTTTGCTTACACTACTTTCTTGTCGGCGGTTTTCTTTGCAGTGTCGGGTTTTCCAAGCCTCGTTGTTTATCTCTTTCGAGAAGTTCTGCCTGTTTTCCGCCAGGTTTCCACAATACGATGGGTAGAAACAATATTTCAGTTAAACTCTTTGTTCAACCTACTATTGTACTGGTATAAAAACCGCCCCTTAAGGACAGCTATATTGGAGCTGTTAAGGTGCAGAACCAGAACATCAGCTCGCCGCAGTGCTCGCCATATTAGGCAACATTGCTGTTCTGTGGCATCGCTAGATGTTGAAAACCTTCAAAGGAAACAAAGAGGCTCTCGGTGCTGTGATGTGTTTGGACACCTTTCAGGAGAGTCGGAATGAGGCAATGAAGTGAAATTGATCGCATAAATTTATCACCGATATGACTCCATGATCTCCCAAGCTCCATATTGTCGTTCGGTAATTCCGTTTGTTCGCTGAATGCTCTTACCTGCATTTTCAATCTGAGCTGTCACAATTGGTTGGTTGCCATGTTGTGTGGATATCTCATCGCCTGCTACCCTCGATGAAGCTGGTCTTTCCGTCATTGCCTCATTCCGACTCTCCTGAAAGGTGTCCAAACACATCACAGCACGAGAGCCTCTTTGTTTCCTTTGAAGGTTTTCAACATCTAGCGATGCCACAGAACAGCAATGTTGCCTAATATGGCGAGCACTGCGGCGAGCTGATGTTCTGGTTCTGCACCTTAACAGCTCCAATGTAGCTGTCCTTAAGGGGCGGTTCTTATACCAGTACAATTGTAGGTTGAACAAAGAGTTTAACTGAAATATTGTTTCTACCCATCGTATTGTGGAAACCTGGCGGAAAACAGGCAGAACTTCTCGAAAGAGATAAACAACGAGGCTTGGAAAACCCGACACTGCAAAGAAAACCGCCGACAAGAAAGTAGTGTAAGCAAACTCGCTTTCAAGCTTCCCTTTGACCCGAGCATTGACTGGGCGGAGTCGCGTTCGCTTCCATTTTCGCACTGTGAGATTTAAACAGTGGACAGGAAAAGGAAAATTGTGTAACTGTTGCCGCCAAAAAGAGCGTAAGTCAAAACGCCAACGATTTTACTTTTACTCTCAGTGACACACTCGGTTATAGCCTCGTGTGCTACTTTTTTGTTCTTATCTCATTTTGACGTCATCTGTGATCTATTACTGAACAGACGCACGGCTACATGGAATCTATTTGTTAATTACATAATTACGGTGCCCACAACTGTCACGGCAAAATACAATTCGAAACAACAAATTCAAATTAAGGTCCGGATACACGGTACAACATTGCGTGCAATATTGCGCGCAACATCCGTCACTCGACGTGGCTGCACGGTCGCAACATTTCGTGCAACATTTCGCGCAACACTTGATCAGCGGTTACCAAGCTCTCATGCGATGATGTTTACATCACGCAATCCAAAATGGCGTCGCTTAGCAAAAAAAATATTCGTTCAGTTAATTGTACCTTCGTAAAACCAAATATAAATATATACACAGAAACGAAACGACCTTTTGCTGCCTTTCCGCGCGCTACGGCTACCCCCTGCCGCCACGCGAGTAATATAAAAGCTGATAAAAGAAGTGAATGAAAATATCCAGAACAAAACGTTTGGTTACCGAAACAAAGGTAAGACTTAGGTAAAAAGATTTCTTACCTCTGTAATAGTCAATTAATGAACTTTCCTCCTCTGCAGTCCAAACCATCTTTTTACGTGAAACGTACCACGGGCGAAAATTAGGTCAGCGGTTAAATCTGAATGTGAGATTTGATTGGCTAATCACGCGCACGTGACCGCTCCAGTTTTTTACGATACGGCCCACGGGCCGGATTTTTTCCCCGCTGTACATAAGTTTCGCTCCTAAAAGTTAGCGTTAATCGTCAATCTTTTGCCTGTTTACCACATGTCCACTAACGAAAAAGTCAATGCAAGGTTTATCGCTGTTCACTTTAACAATGGCAAGGGAAAAAGGTCCCCCACCCCCCCCCACTGTAAGTAAAATTCAATTGACTGTTGTGAAGTTGTGAGAGTGTCGCTTGATTTGTATTGTAGTCCTAGCGCTGTAATGGCGGGGAATCCTGGTGTTTCTCTTCGCTGTAAAATTTTAGTCAATGTTAAGTCCGAGTAAAAAACGAACCTCTGATCATTGCTTTATTTAGGAGAATTCTGTGGATAGCACTGTAACGGATTATCCTCGCTTTCTGGTACATCAATTGACGATAGGAAAGCCCGATTTCAAGTGATTTTAATGGCAACGACTGACCGAGTGTAGGTTTTTTGTCGAGGGTCGAGGGTCGAGGGTCGAGGGTCGAGGGTCGAGGGTCGAGGGTCGAGGGTGGTAAAAAAGTAAAAAAAGTTAATATCCTATCCCATATTAAAATATTAAAATATATGACGCTAATCGCGCGGTTTGTCTCTTCAGTACTTTCTCACGCGGCATTGCGCTTGTTATTATGTAAGCGTTTGAATTTATTCTTCTCTTTTTTCTTTGTTTCTAACCCTACGGAAAAGAGAATAGAGCGTTTAGGATACGACGTTGCCCTGAATCCGCCTGGGGACGGCGATTGCTTTTATGCCTCGGCGGCAAAGGCTTTGGAAATTGAAACCCCGGGCCTGAAGAAGGTGATCTTCGACTTTCCGAAAAGCTACCAGTTTGATGTGTTTATTCAACAAAGATAAGTTTGTTGTGTCAATTAGCAGCGATTTTTATTGGAATTTTCGGCCAAAGTTCACAACTATTACAAATGCTCATCTTGTAGTTACAACATTGCAGCCGGCCAATTTTCCACGCGTAGCTTACTTCAATATGAAACTCCAAATGAAACATCGCACTGGCGATTCGATCTAAACTACCTTCTAGTATGCGGTTGCCTTTTGCTGTCCTCAGGATCTAATATGCTTCCAATTTCCCCCTTTGAAATACACGTATGTTGCTGATTATAGCGCCGAGTCTGGGTGTCACGAAAACTCAGACCTCAGACCTCAGACCCGAAAACTCAGATCCCGAAAACTCAGACCCCTCTATTTAAAAAAGGGAAAAAGATTTTCATTGTGAACTCGTTTCAATGTTATCACCTAATGTTTTATGGTCACACAATGTTCATAGGCGGCAATAGCTAGAAAGAATCGAGATATTTACCTTCTCCGGTTTATCGCTGTCGCGTCTGGTGGATACAAATAAAACTGACTTTAATTTGAACAACATTATATAGCGACTTCGGTAAAAATTCGCAAGCAAATGTCATCAGAGTCGGCTGCTTTTTTAAACCTCGTTAGTTTTTCACTGTTTGATCGACGCGACAGCGATAAACCGGAGAAGATAATTATATCGCTGCTTTCTGGCGGGTAGCTATGTAAACATTGCGTGACGATAAAACATTAGGTGATAAGAATTGAGACGAGTTTACAAGCTAAATTTTTTTCAAAAACTGAATATCTTAGGGGTCTGAGATTTGAGGGTCTGAGTTTTCGGAGGCTGAGTTTTTCGGGGTCTGAGTTTATAGGCGGCAACACCGAGAAAGAATCGAGATATTTACCTTCTCCGGTTTATCGCTGTCGCTTCCGGTGAAGACAAACCTGACTTCAGTGTGAACAACATTATAGCGACTCTGTGTCTTCTAATTCTTCGGTAAAAAGTTCACCAGCAATATGTGATCAAAGCGTCAGCTGCTATTTTAAACCTTGTTAGTTTTTCACTGTTTGATCAACGCGACAGCGATAAACCGGAGAAGATAAAGAAAATATATCGCTTCTTTCTGGCGGTTGCCTATGAACATTGCGTGACCATAAATTATCAGGTGATACAATATAGATACAATGTAAATCGTTTTCAGTGAAAATGTAAATCTCTTTTTTAAAGAAATCGAGGGGTCTGAGTTTTCAGGGGTCTGAGGTTTGAGGTCTGAGTTTTCGGGGTCTGAGTTTTCGTGACACCCCCCGAATCTTCCTGGAGTGAAGAAATTATCAAATTACAAAAGCTGGCAAAACAACTTTTAACGTTCATCAATTGCAACTCGTGTACCGAAGATCACCTTCTTCAGGCCCGAGGTTTCAATTCCCAAAGCCTTTGCCGCCGAGGCATAAAAGCAATCGCCGTCCCCAGACGGATTGAGGGCAACGTCGTATCCTAAACGCTCTATTCTCTTTTACGTAGGGTTAGAACTGCAAAGAAAAAAGAGAAGAATAAATTCAAACGCTTACATAATAACAAGCGCAATGCGAGAAAGTACTGAAGAGACAAACCGCGCGATTAGCGTCATATATTTTAATAATTTGATATAGGATAGGATATTAACTTTTTAAACTTTTTTACAGCCCTCGACCCTCGACCCTCGACCCTCGACCCTCGACCCTCGACCCTCGACCCTCGACCCTCGACCCTCGACCCTCGACCCTCGACCCTCGACCCTCGACCCTCGACAAAAACCTACACTCCGACTGACCGAAAATGTTTTGTAGTAAAACTTCAAACTTCACACGAAATTTCACACCGGAAAAACAATATTGGAGAACTTAGCAGGTGACATAAATGCAACTAATATAAAGTAGATCGAAAAATATTTCTTCTTTAATACATCTTTCCTGGTCCAGTATCTGAGTTACTCGTTCGTTGAGAAGATTTTTCACAAATGGTTAGTAGACGGCGCGCTACCCGATTCAATGACAAAGTTGCGTAAACAAACCCATTTGTAGTCGGCTGCAAAACTAATTTACTGCTGGAAAAAATAAACATGTTATTTGCCGGCTTAGGGTCGGTGCGTATGGTGAAAAACTGTGACCTCGGGCTTGAAAATGCTGCCCTCGGTCACAATTTTTCACCATACGGACCTCCCAGCCGGCAAATAACATATATTTCTTTTAGAAAAAGATTCAGGAAAAATACTCGAGCAGTCTCAGTCGGCAGTCGAGCAAGACTATACCAAGCACAAAATTGGTGTTGGTAGGCAGAGAACCATTGCTTTATCTCGAATTTAACAAATCTTATAGACAAAATGCTTCTGAAATTGATCTATTTCAAAACATTCAGCTTTTTCCAGTCTCAAAATAACTGTTGACACACTGATTGATGTCAGGAATGAAACAACGAAACGTCGCATTTTAAGATCAGTTAAAATAAACACATAACCTTGCTTTCCCGACGATGCGAATGTTCCAGTCCATTTCAGGGCACAGCAGCGAGCTAACTTTAGCTAACCACAGCTCACGGCCAACTACATCACAGCTAAATGTGTCTCCGACATTATATCAAACTGATTTAAGAATCACCAACCACAGATAACAAAAGTTTCCACCGTCGCAAATGCTCCTCTCATTCAAAACTCAGAATCATATTGTCTCTAGGTTGACCGCAACCACAAGTTTTCCGAGGGTATTTTCTCAACTCCTGCAATTTTTATTGCAACGTCCAAGCTTTTTGGCTCACAGGGCTGCTCTGATGACTAAAATTGACTTGACTTTTCCAGCATTTTATTTAAAATTTGCAGATTTCGCAGCTCAATTCTGCTTTCGCTGTAAGTTTTCATTCCACGAGAAGAGACGCTCGAGCTGCTCGAGCCAGGTTTGACAGTGGCGTGATTTTCCTGGACCAATCACAATTCGTTGATACGCATAGCAACCAATGAAACTACTTCATTTTGTATAGATAACAGCGGAGCTCTGCCGGAGCCCCATACTCCTATAGGAAAGAAAAGGAAATTTATTACTCATGGTTATCGTGGCTAGCGGTTAACCTCGTTCCCACGACCTTTACCCTTGCTTGGGTGCGGGGCGGTTCAACACAATGAGTTTCATCAAACAACATTATCCTGGAAACTTTGCTTGCCAATAGCTCTCGACCTTCCTTACTTAACAGAGCCTCTGGATGGGCGAATACAATTGAATTGTTGCCATTCATACATCTTGAGGAAATTTTGTCGTGCTCGCTGGTTCTTGTTCATTTCCGAACAAGTTTTCGGCCGGTTCCTTCTCGTTTACACCAAGTTGTAAGACATCAGCGGTTATCCTCCGAGCTTTTAAGACTTTCAGCTGATCTTCGATGATGGGATTTAATGGACATACCACAATAACTATGTTTTTGGTGGTCTTCACAGGAATGAAATGAGGTAGAAGGTGGAAGAGCATTCACTGACTTGCCAAATCCAGTAGGTAAGAGACACCAATAACATCCTGACCTTTCAATATATATTGAAAACACTTCATTTGAAGAGGTTTAAAATTTAAAGATGGAAAATTACCGTTATTTAAAGAAAATCCGA
>JAHPZR010016040.1:42500-63526 GCA_019787425.1 Platygyra sinensis | reverse complement strand
AAGCGTTAACTTGCTCATGTATGTGCTATTTACTGATATGTCTAAACTTCTTCTTTGTCGCTGAAGCGTCTGCCTCTAGGTTGTAGATTTTCCATACCAGCTTCGGTCATTCGCTCGCACAAGTTTGCGGCTTAATCTTCGATGGTTTTTCATTATTGTTCATTTCGGCGAAGATGTAGTATGGTGATTGACAAATTTCTTGAGGGTAAATGGACAGTTTCATCCATGTTTCGGCTTTTTTCCTCTGCTGCCTTTTTCCATTATCCTCGGCTTTTATCGTTTTACGAAAGTCTAGTTTTCGTGTTCAGCAAATTACTGATACGATCGTAGGCAGACTACTCGAGCTAACTCGTTCTTTATTTAAAATTCGCGCATCTACAGATTTCCTACTTCTTCAGCTCGCATTTGCAAGTCAGTAGCATTTATTTACAGCTGACTGCATTTGGTTTCCTTCGCATTGTTTTTTCATAGCAACTATTATCTGGAAAGACAATGACTGAATCCCAAGGGTCCCCAGAACACGCACGAATTTTGAACGTCGGACGAAAAAACGTAAAAGTCTGGAACTTCCTTCACTCGAACTTCGAACAAAAATCGCTAAATGTGAAGAGGAAATATTTATCTTCAAGAATCCGATCTATTATCGGAAGATTGTTGCGTGCTTTGGAAGAAAATGAACTTTTAAAATTAATGAGGGTCGTTTCCCATACTAGAAACACCGAAATGAGCACAATTTTCTAAGTTAAAAGTCTGGAACCTATTTTCGTTCTTTTCAGTTAGTTTTTTGATAAAATTAAAGATCAACCTAGGAACTACAAAAAGCCGCCCTATTATCTTAGAAAACCTCGCGCTAGCTACTGCGAAATCGCAGTTGAAGTCAGTGGCCTCTATCAGATTCGTCCATTTTCTCTCTTATTTCATTGAGCGTTCACGCTTGAATGGCCAGCTGTAAAAGCTCATTGATATTTGCATATGTCGCGTCATTCTGCCTTATGATCCAACCATTAAATTCACGGCTGAAATATCAGACAAAGAAACCATTTTCTTGGATTCTTACTTTCATAAATAAAGGCGATAGATTTAGAAATACGTCTATCCTTGACGTACGCACACACTACAAGCCGACAGAAACATTTCAATATACATATTTCCCTTCCTGCCACACCCACCAGGGGTCAGTAAAGGCTTCATCAAAGGCGCAGCACTAAAATCGGCTTCTTAGAACTAACTCTTTAAAATACACTTTTGAATAGAATATCGAAGCATTCAGATCACGCCTTCACGTGAGAGGTTATCCAGATACTCTAGTAAATTAAGTCCTCTCAGAAGTGAAATTCAAAAAGACAAAGTCGGCTCTCCAACAAAAGAAAAGAATTACACAATAGAATTCCTCCTTTTGTCACACAATACCACCCAGCGGCCGTGCTTAACTTAAAGAAAATCTTAATGAGGGGCTCTACTGTATCTGCTTTGACATCATTTGCCGATAAAGTCTTATTGAATGTGGAACAAGGTAAACTATGTTGGGCCGTGTTTTTGGATTTAACCAAGGCCTTCGGCGCCGTGGACCACGGGATTCTGTTACGCGAGCTTTCAGAGATTGGTTTATGTTAGAACTCGCTTCAGTGGTTTCGCTCTTACATCACTGAAAGGAAACAGCGCACATGCTGTAGGAATGACTTGTCGGATGAGTTGCCTACCACCCACGGGGTGCCTCAGGGAAGTATCCTTGGTCCCTGCTATTTATCATCTAAATCAACGACTTGCCAAGCGTCCTACATGCCTGTCATGCGTCATTCTATGCAGACGACACGGTGATCTACTGCTATGGGTCTTCCTCTCAGGAGTTGACTGACAAGCTTAATCAAGACCTCCTGGTGGTAGCGAAATGGCTGAATGAACATAAATTAACTTTGAATCCGAACAAAACCAAATGCATACTCATAGGCAGTAACAGGAAACTAGAGAGCAAAGTTGCTCTAACTATATCCATTTTTGGATCATTGTGTGAACGATGTTACTAGTTTTAAATGTCTTGGAATTTTAATATCGTCTGATTTTACCTGAACAAATCATGTCAGATACATGGCAGGGAATATTAACCAAAGCATTGGCTTACTTAAGCCTGGTTTCCATATGATCGTCCGGATCGTCCGTTGAGACTACTGGGACGATCGGGACGATCCGGACGATCATATGGAAACCAGGCTTTAAGCGCATTAAGAGCACGTCCGCACAAAATTCAAATATAGTCCGGTAAGACTTGAAAAATTAAATTCGCCCTAATTTGCATATAAGTAGGCCTTAGTAAAAGTAAAAACGCCATGTGTTTTCTTTCTTCAAATATTTCGGTATTTCCGAGAACAACGACATTTTCGATTTTACGTCCTGGCATCAATTTAGCGAGCCCCAACTGGACTGAAAATCGACCATTTCCATTCCATCGCGTGTCGCATTTAGTGAGTGCAGAAAAGTTTTAATACAACCAACTTTTTGCATAACTCTTCTTTGTGCAAAAAAGCACAACTACAGGAAAATTGGATTTATCTAATTATCTGGCGGTTAACAAAAGCAGAGTGTTCTCCGACTTGGAGTTTGACGGTCGGTGAAAAGATTGACATTTTGACCATCTGCCATATCTCGGAATTTCAAAAGATTTTAGATTCTAACTATGTAAGGATAGTTCTTCCAATATATGTTAAGTTTATTTTGGGCAAATGAATAAGCACTCGTCGAAAAAAATTATTCATATCGTACACAAAAATCAAAATCACGCCAGTAGTCGAATGCGTGACCAAACATTACCGCTGTATTCATAATTATTAAATCCCTTCAATTCGAAATATTTGCATTACTAAAGCACAATGCAACATAAATATGTTCACCTTAACTCGAGTATGATATCTTGACTGTCAAGCAACATTTCTCTCCTGTCGTTTCTTCAATAGCGTTCCGCTAGGTTTGTAAGACGAGAACCTCCGTACCGGGCATCCGTCTGGTAGATTTGAACCTCAAAAATCGACTTTGCGAAGTTCCTATGCAACCTATACCTTGGTGGTTCGTTGTATTGCTGGATAGAATCACTCAACCTGCTTTGAAACAGAAATTGCCAGTAAGTGGCAACGACTAAGCCGCCATCTGCGATCGCTCCGTCTTTCTAATTTGCATATTGTGCGTAAAGCCATGTGGAAAAATTCTTTGCACTGGGTAGGGGTGCTGAGCGTCTGACGAAAATAAAAAACCGCAATGGAATCTCACTACTGGTTTTACGGAAAACGAAATTAGAATTACTTTTTGGCATATTTATTTCATACTATTAACCATGCAACAAAAACGTTGGTTTTTGAGATTTAACTTTTTTTACCTTTCCTTAGACGACCCATGAAGGCCGTATTTTAGCTGGGTATTATGGTTTTAATGCGAATATCCGTTTACGTTTCAAGCAGCCAAGAATCGATCTCTGCTCATAACACATATCTATGTTCTGGGCTGTTTTGTAAAATTGTTCGTGATTTTTGGGTATATTTGGAGATAGAAAGTTTTTCTCAAAGGATTAGTAAAATTTATTAAAATGGGAAATTTTGAAGATTTGGTGTTGTTTTAAAATTAGACTTTGAAGTTAAAAATTGGTAGATGCACACCAAACAGTTGCCCACCAACCTGGGGTGCCATTTTGGGGGCGGTCAACTGTCTGGTGGTTTTCCATAACCTTTTTTTCCCCTTTTAATTCTTCTTTAAACTTCCTAAAATTTCACTTAAATTCATGTTTATCTCCGGCTTAATTAACTGAAACCAAATAAAGTAACGAAAGTCCTTTTTCTCACGTGAAATTTATGAAAAGCCGCCGGTAAAATCATGGCAGCTTCGGCTAGGTGGAAAACGCTGAGCCGGGGACCCGGGGTACGGGGTACGCCGTCCCGGGGTATGAAAAACGCGTGGTGTGGAAAACGCGGGTTGTGGGAAACGCAGGGTGTGGAAAACGCGGGGTGTGGAAAACGCGGGTTGTGGAAAACGCGGGGTGCGGTAAACGCAAGGTGTGGAAAACGCGAGGTGTGGAAAACACGGGGTGTGGATAACACGGGGTCTGGTGGAAAACACAACAACAAAAACGCTGTTTGTAAACAAATGTCTTCCCTATCAGTGGCCTTGGACGAAATTCCGACAGCGACATGCGAACCCTCCGAAATTGCGACGTGAAAAGGTTTGAAACTCATACGGGGCACATAAGGACCCCCCTAACAAGGCCTCATTCATGTGCAACGTTCGTCGTTAACCTTAGAAAGGAGGTATAGAATCGGGCGTTAGAACAACAAATATAGTAATGGTGGCTGTCCCGTGTTTCTGAATTTTCTTTGATTCTCCACGGAAGCAAACTACGAAAAACACAGTGGGAAAATAGACTGATAATTGCCGACAGACAAACGCCTCTAACACAAAAGCAAAAGACAACAGATCACACTGATGAAGAGTTACGCTTGGAAATTCTTTTTTTTGTTATTTTAGAATTTTAGAGCGAGGATCTAGAGTACATCGGGAAAAGAGTCAGTCGCAGCTTTGCTGGTCAATTTCCGATTTTCTTCGGGCTTTGCTGGTCAGTTTTTAAGTTTGATTTCTCTGATGCTTTGTTTTCTCCTTGCACAGTCTGTGCTCGTGACCAGTGACCAGTTAAAGTATTTGATTTTTTTCACCTGATGAAGGGCACTTCCGTTCTGTAGTCCGTAGAAATCCCCAATCTTACCCCTATGGGCAAACGGTGTTGCGCGCGCTTGCCTCGGGTATAAATATGCAAATTACACGTTGAAAGTCAACAACTCGGAGGACTTTCAAATGTCTTCAAAGTGGAAGTCCGAAACTCGCATATTGAATAACGCTTTAGTGGTTCACTACTTGTTAAATCAAAGGACACAAATAGCACAGATTGTGATACATGCAATGGATATATATGCATTTATGGACCAGAACTTCGCAGTTATTGTATTTCTTCAAATTCTGATGTGGGCCTTGTCGAACTTGAAACGCCGCTGTAAATATACAGGGAAATAAACAGTATGCAAAATTCAGGATGTTACAAATCGAAGAGAGTAATCATGTTTATCATATTTATACCTTTGTAATGCTGTCGTTTCGAACTGAAGTAGTATTAGTATGTAGATGGCGGATAAAATGATAATATTCTCTTGGTCACGCACTCGACACTGCTGCGTGATTTTGTGTCTAGTGTAAGCGATTTTGAATAATTTTTTGACGACTTCCAAATCATTTGCCCAAACTAATTTTTTTTTCATCCACGGTAACTTTGTCTGTCGTAATGGTATAAGTACTGTCATGTTGGCATTTTCTTTTAGTACGTTTACAGGTTTCCCAATATCTCTGATCCAACCATGAGCTCAGCCCAGTCTATTTGAAGTTAACAGGACTGGGGCCGAAATCGTCACAGGAATTCAATAATTAATCCCCCTCTGGTCCCTTTCCGGTCGCGTGCCATTGCCTCCCCACCGCGTTCCCTCATCGTTTCATTCTTTCGCTTTGATTTGTGCCAATTTTTTTCAACTGTTTTCGTCGCCTTTTATCGAACGTTTCAACTTTCCAATGGCCTCAGCGGGAAAAGATCAAAAAAGCCACCGGCCTTACCTTCAAACTTTCAAATTGATATTCCTTTGCTTCGAACAGCTGGAAATGCCGAACAAGAAAAACAAGTTGATCCAGATGCGACTGCTGTGAGCCATGACGAAACGCCATGTGCAAGACCTCTCAGCGAGCCTGCCGCTCCCACAAACCCTGGCAAACAGAGCACTGACCTTTGACTCCTTGCACTCCAGATCGAACAATAAAAGCTGGAGATTGAGAAACTTGAGCTCGAAGCTCAAATCAAGGCCAACAGAACGTCACCACTCATCAAACCTGAAACTGTGCCGTTGTTATCAAAAGTCCACCAAAGTCCAAACGCTGGTAAGTCCTTGGCACAGTTTGATTACAATGTTAGAATAGTGGCTCCCCAAGAATGGCGGCATTTACATGTCCCTTTTGGCCTAGCAAAAAAGACATTCAATGATCTGTCTCTGGGCGAATTCGTGTATGGTTATTTAGATATCATGCAGGTTGCCAGCGATGAGCAACAGGAGGTCATGTCAACCCATTTATTGGCATAGATGTGCTTGGCAGCCAAGTATATATGGCGTTCTGTTCTGGTGTTTCATGCTGCCGTTCTTGATCGAATCGAGGCCGGTTTAGCTTCCTGGGGAGATGATTTCATGGAGCTTGAGCAGTTTAATATCACAGAATCCGATCGTTTGCCTTTAGCTACTAAGCAACAAAATCAGCCCACAGCTTGTGCACCAGGGTTTACACCTAAAACATATTCCCAAGAATGGAACCGAACTGGCACTTGCTTCAACCAGTCTCACCAGGTTCGCACTGAGCATGGGTGTGCGTATTGCAAGTTGCCTGATCATACAATCGCTTCATGCTCTACTTGACCGGCGACCACAAACGCATTACCGGTTAGCCTAACTAAGCCACCAGGCAGATACAGACAACGTCAAGTTTCCCTCTTCACTGCAATCATCTAACCAAATTACCTCTATTACAAACACTCCTGTATCATCTGTAGACATACCATGTAGTTCTTCCCCTCTCTCTCCATTCAAGCAGATTGCGCTTCACCTTCAGACAAGTCTCTGCCTCGTGGGCAACTTAATCTCTCCACTTCTTATTCAATTTCTGCTGTCATCAGACACATAGTTTGTAGCAAACACACCCGGCCAAATGCTTTGGGCGCCCATAGTTCCGTTCCATCCCGCCTGAATCTACCCGCTTGGCAAGCAGGTCTGACCAATTATCATGACTCCAACGTCGCCTTATTCTTAGCTCATGGTTGGCCAGTAATTACTGTTTGTCGTCCGACCCCAGACCCTTCGATTCCAATCATTCTTCAGCCGTAAATTTCGCTAAAACCGTTGATAGTTTCATGAAACCACAACCGGTCCATTCAAACACGACCCCATTCCTTGTAAATAATTTTACTCTTTTTACAGTTAATTGTAAACTTATTTAAATATGTAAATTTTAATCTACTAATTTTAGCTTTTTAATTGTAATTTTATTGATTAATTATCATAATTAATTAGTTTTAGCTTAATTAATTAGTTTTAAGTTTTAAGTGTCCACAATTAGCTCTTAGATTAGAGCTAAATACATATCGACACTTTAATAAGGGTTATGTTCATAGGCGTACGGGCACCCTCGGACTTGGGGGGGCGGTGACCTTATTGCCCGAAAAAAATTACAAAATGCCCGAAAGCGTCAGTTGTATATACGTACTCAAATCGCAGTAAAAACAAAAACGTTCCCAATTCTCACGTCTAATGAAACTGTTATCATTACGGAAACACAGCCGAATTCCGATTTTTTGGAACCTCCAAGGGAACAGATGAAAATTGCTTTTAAAAATCGGCCGGACAGTTCGTGAAATTACGGCGTTTGACCGAGGAGAGGGAAACGACTTTTGGTTTGAGTTATCGGAAGGATCGAAAAAATGAGGGTTTGAGAAATCAGGATTCCACTGTAGTTATCTTGAAACATTGCATACTCCTAGCCTACTTCATTCGACGGCCTGGTAAAATCAGAAACTTATAAAAGAAACAGTTAATTGTTCCTCTTGCGAGAAGTTCAGGAAAATTTTAAACCGGCACTTTGCGGAGCCATTCAAAAGGGCTCTTTTCAGAGCCACCACAAAAACATAAGTCTCGGCAGGAGCCCATGTTGGTCGTCCTTTGCTTTCATCCTTTTGTCACAGATGGAAATAACATCATGGATTCCCACGGTACACATTTAATTGGCATATGGCTTTTCCAAAACAGAATACCTGCAATTGTGGATCCTTAGATCATTTGACCTTAACTCCGATTTGACAAGACAAACGCCAGTGAAAGTAACCTACAAGCCAGGCCTTGACTACCTTTTAGAATGCTTTCTCCCGAGTACTTTTGCCCGAATCATCGGCGTTTTGCCCGAAAAATCTCAAAATTTTCTGCAACTGGGGGGGCTGCAGCCCCCCCCCGCCCCCCCGGCTCGTACGCCTATGGTTATGTTATGTTGTGTTGTTATGTACAGACATCCCCTGTGCAAACTGTGGACAAAGACAAAACGCCGCATTGTTTTAGACCTTAGTTTTCCATCTTGCCGTTCGGTCAATGATGGCATACCCAAAGATACCTTTCTTTACATTCCATTTCACTTGAATCTTCCTCAATTTTTAGACTTTGTGAATCTCATCCTGTCCAAAGGCCCTGGATCTTTTTTGTACAAAAAAGACCTATAATGCGCTTATAGACAAATGCCTGTCAACCCAAAGGACTACTAGTTTCTCGGTTACAAATGGAGGGACAACTATTATTTTGATCTTGTTTTACCCTTTCGGCTGACGTCTGCAACCATGGCCTGTCAGCGCACGACAACAGCCATAGCTTACATGTTTAAATCAGAATTTAACTTTGCCTGCATTAATTATGTCAATGACTTCGACGGCGTGGAAAAGGATTACACAACCGATTCTACCGCCTTCCTTCAGCTAGGCAACTTGTTTCAAAGACTTGGCTTAGAAGGCTTAGAATCTTCCATGTCCAAAGACTGGGCACCTTCCACACGCATGCCCTTTGTCGGTTTGGTTTATGACACTCTCAAAATGTCTTTCGAAGTGCCCCAAGATAAACTTGACAGCATTACCCTGCTTGTCCGTTTCTGGTTGAATACTTCTAGCGCAACGAAAACCACGCTTCAATCCTTGATCAGCAAATTGGCTTTTGTCTCTGCTTGCATCAGTCCAGGCCGCAAAACATGCTAAAGGAAATGCACTTGCTCACTCTTAAGCAGCAACGCTTCCATCCCAGCCGTGAAATGCTTGCAGATTTGGAATGGTGGAGCATTTTCCTAGTCTCATACAATGGTGTGTCCTTGATTCATTCTAAACCTCAGATCTGAGACTGTACAAATTTATCACGCTAGTCGGTTTCTCCGTCAAGTCCCACAAGACCGTTTATACTTACATTTCAGCACTTTGCAAGCTCCTCAATCTGAGCTTGTCCGACTCTGCCGCCTTTGATGACATCAGGGTCAAGCTCACACTGAAAGGCCTGGAAAAATTAAAACCCCATATTCCCTTACGCAAGTTCCCAATCACACCAGACATGCTTTCAAAATTATGTTTGCACCTGGATTTCAGGAACTCTGCCTACCTTGCCCTATGGGCAGCTTTGCTTGTTGGTTTCTTCACATTCTTTTGAACTGCTAACTTATGCCCACCATCCAGAGAAACATTTACCTCCATCTCCACCTTGTCACGCAACGACATAACTTTCACGTCCCGGGTGCAGCAATTACAGTCATGTGGACTAAAAGAAGACAATCCGGGGACACAGGTTTAGTCGTTCCAATCCCTTGTATTCTAAACTCCAATCATTGCCCTCTCAAGGCCTTACAAGCATTATTATTCAAGCAGTCCATGTTCCCCGAGGGCTCCTGCTTTCTCGTACGTTTCTAAGGCACAACAGCGCGACTGCTTAACCACCCCAACCTTCAAGTACAGCATTCAATCGCTTGCCTCCCACATGGGCCTGGAGCCTGCTAGCTGTAATATATTCATAACCGGAAGTTGTGTTGTATTACCCAAGATGCTTGGGGAATCAAAGTTGTTATGTTGAACCTGAACCAGCCACTGGAACTTGTGTTTTGTTGGGTACATCTCATTTTCTCCTTTCCGTTTACTTATTCCACCATAGTCCTCGAGAGCTCGGGAACATTGTTAACTACGTTTCGCACTGGTATGCAGTAAATGTTGTTATAAACCATGCTTTAACGTGTTAACACTTGATTGATTTACGTGACGATATAATAATGCAAATGCTTAATTCGACTACAATTATACCTTGAGAAACTGCGCCGCTTTCCTATTTGTGATTTTTTAGATATTTGTGATATTTCCTTTGACAGGCGGGAATGCTGAAGCACCGCACAAAATGCACTTTCGTGTAAAGTAATAACACTTTTTTCAAAGATAAGTTCCTTAATAAAAACGTTTGAAAAGAATAAAGTATCGCTAAATAAAGCTCTTAAAGAGATGGTGCAATACTGGCATTATGGTGAATAATGATAGTGTCTAAAAATAGATACAATATAATTCACCAAAATAACTATTTCCTAAATCGTAGACGCTTCATAAATTGAGTTTTAAATTTTTGCACAGCAAATGGGGCCAGCAATAAGAGCAGAGAATGGAAGTTTAAGTCTTGGGTCCATGATCACAACTGATTGTTTTAACTACGAACACTTTGCTTTAGGTTCAGCCTCTTTCACGTAAACACGGGCCATGTTGGTTGTTTGTAACTTAGCGAATTTCTGCGAATATTTTCGTTCTGTTTCAGATAAATCGTGTACTTGAGCCAAAAGGTTTGCTAATCGAAAAAAAAATTTTCATCCACACCCTGGGATGGGGCAGTGCTTACATTTTCTATTCACCATGTGCATGTTAATAGTATGAAATTTTGAACCTAATTGAACAAAACCGGTTATAACACGGAATTTATAGGGCCAAAGGGGCCACAGGGGCCAAAAGGGCCATTTTCGCCTCTGTACTGTTTTTCTCTGAGAGTACGCCTGGAATCGCGTGTGGAGATAGCGCGTGGAATCGTTAAGGAAAGCACGCTGCTATACACCCACAACAACAAAACAGTGGAGAAAAAAGTGGCGAAAGGAAGAGCGAAGAATGTGCCAAGGAGAGAAATACGACTGACATGAACACTACAAGGAGTGTCGCTGCGGCCGACAGCGACAGATGGCTTCCATTCATCAGCACTGTCTACTCCATCAAATCGAACAAAATTGGTCTATGTCCTTTTGATTACAAACGATATATTTTGGGTAACAGTTGTGACACGCTTTCTTATGGTCTTACACTTTAAAAGAAGATAACCTAAATCAAGGTGACCAGGAATTAATTAATTTTTAGCGGATTTGTCATTAAGTTTACCTAAGGCTAATATCCGGGAGTTGAAGCGTACAATTCCCCCTTGCATTTCCTTGACTTTGCTGTAAGATCGAAAACTCCCATTAGTTATTTATTGTTAGTTTTGTTAGCTATGCAAGGACAGATTGAAAGCGGGTTACTCCTGGGACCTACGTAGTCACATGTAAAAGTAATTAACGGCGCTGAAAATAAAACAATGGAGACAGAAAAACAATGTCTGGATTCTTGTGTACTCACAAGTCTCCGTCGAATGAAACTAATTTACATAAGCGGATAAATATACCCAATTATTTGATTTTAAGTTCCCATTCTTGAGATTTGCGTAGTGAGATGGTTAGTGAAGTTTCTTGAGATGCTTGGTTTAGAGCTGGGTAACCATTGGTCATGCGTCCGTGTTTTTGTTTTGTAGGTGGCTGGGATCTCTGAAGTAGAATAGGTTGTTATCTCAGTGGTTGAATACTTACAATCAGAAATGACCTTGATTGACTTGGAAGGTTGAAAACGCGCGATGTCGTGACATAATTGTGGATTATCATCACGCAGATCCAAAAGTACAACTCGTGGAAGCACTTTATTACAGTCACCTGGTTAGTGGCTACCTCATGGTCCATCGTATATATTCTGATCCAAAGGTAGCCGTTAACTCACCTGGTTAGTGGTTACCTAAAGGCTTAGGTAGGTATTGTTCGTTGATTTTCAATGGCTGGCCTATTGCTTCTCACAGGGTGTGATCTTGTTAGTTTTATTATGTTTGTTAGATTTGTATTTTATGTTTTATTTAAGAAGGACGTATTCTTGACTATCGCTTTTCAGTTCAAACCTACTTCTACGTCTACTACTACTTCTACTTGTACAACTACTACTCCTATTTGTATCTGCTACCACTTGCAATTTACTGGTTTTTGCTATTTCGTCAGCCGCTACCTATTGTGAACTAGACCTACGGACTTGATCTGTCATTAAATCAGTTTGAATCTACCAAGTGAAGTTTGAATATCTCGCACCGCGCTACCCTGTAGTTGTTTAAGATTTGAGTAACAAGCAACCTCTAGAATCTTTGCAATTGCAATAGCAACGCAAGGTCTCTCACTCAAGGCTGAACTCGATGACACGACCAAACAGTCCAATTCCCGCCATTTTGATAGCACATGCTTAAACTTTGATCAAGTTGCCTCGGTCGAAAACAACCCATTTTCCTCACATAGGGAAAATCAAAACTTCACAGGATTTCTCATGCGTCTTCGTCCTACTTGGTCGCAGATATCAAGATTAGTTTCCAGAGCTACTGTTTGGCGTAGAGTTAGAAGCATTCAGTCTTTCCCCAGTCGATGTTATTATAGGATTTAGACGAATTCAGAAAGATTCGGAGAAATAAGACTGACGTCGGTTTTCCAATTCTAGAGTCTTATTATATGGCTACAATAGTACGCGCGCTCTGATTGGCAGCATGAGCGGGCTTTATTTTCTTGTAATGACCGGGCATTATGAAAGAATTTTTTTCAGTGCCCAAGATCTTGGCGTAATAAAGGTAAAATTGTCTTATTTTCAAAGAAACTGTTTCTACTGTCTCTTCTGGTTTCGATCGCACGGCCAGGGTTTTCTCTGTTCAGTGAACATGGCCTCGAATGACCTCTTGCGCGCGCAAACGGATATTAGAAAACGCTTCCAGTTTTTTTTTTTCCAGCGCTAAAAGGCCATATAATAATAAGTTATTAACCTCGTCCGTTCGGTCATTACTGGGAAATCTCAGACCTGAAATCTCAGAGGCGTCCGTGCAGAATCGTAAGGGGTTATTGATCTGAGGTTTAGAATGAATCAAGGACACACCATTGTATGAGACCAGGAAAAGGTTCCACCATTCCAAATCTGCAAGCATTTCACGGCTGGGATGGAAGCGTTGCTGCTTAAGAGTGAGCAAGTGCATTTCGTTTTGCATGTTTCGCGGCCTGGACTGATGGAAGCACAGACATAGGGAAAATCAAAACTTCACAGGATTTCTCATGCGTCTTCGTGCATGGAGAAGATCCCATCCTCGTCAGCAAAATGAAACATATTAGCATAGGTATAGCTTGGTGACATAACAACATGAGTTACATTCAGTCAACTGCGCTGAATTTTCCATTGACTAGAAGTGTTAGATAGTTACATAAAGTTTGCATCGCCTCAGGGAATTCGCCATTGTCCAGAGTGAAATCTATCGGGTCATAGTCCTGAATTCATGAAAAGGAACCTCTAAATTTTGATTTGCATGGTCGAACGTTTGTACTTAACAGACTATTTAGAGAACAGCGAGTTTCCAAGACAGCCGGAGAACATTCAGTCGAGGGATTGGGGGTATAGGATATAACACTATCGATGTTACCTCGAAGTTTCATTGAAGTAAACGACTAATGACTTCGCAGATAGTGTAAACAAGATTTAATATCGAAAAAGCCCTGAGTACAGTATGGTTCAGTGTTCTCGATCATGACCGGACAAAAAAAGAAACAAACTGTAGGACTTCGTAATGATCACTTGACAAGTTAGAGCTCTGAGAGTTGTAAGTAGTTTAAGATTCATTGATTACAATAAACAAAGGTCTTTGAAAAACATTTGTTCGTTCATTTTCTCGGTCTTGTCTAGTTGCATAACTTTACGCGTTAATGACCCCATCTGTTTACGCAGTTCTTTCATTGATTTTTTACAAGTTTTTTAATTTACTATCAAATAGACCTTTTTACCGACACGGCGGCCATTTTGGATTTATTAATTTAAAGCATATTATGGGATTCCCAGGGAGCAAACACGCGAAATGTTTCCGTGACGGGATATGTCAGTTCAGTTCACAGCGCTGCATACGCTGTAAATTTATATTCCTCTTTAAATATTATGGGCGATCAACCGGACGAGAACACAAAGACTTTAGCAAAGAGGAATGTGTGGAACGCTGAGAAATTGCCAAAATATTTGAAAGATCGTGGTATTGTTATCACCGGTGATACTCGCAAGCGCAACTTACTTTCAAACTGAGGTTTATTTACTACGCTTCCCGGCTACATTTGCAGCTGTGTAGCACCAAAGAACAAGAACAAGCTCAAATTGAAGCGAGAAGAATGAAAAAGCTCTTAATCGATGGAATCCCGCTTCCTTTTCCTGAGTATCTGGCAAACTGGTCGGCAGGAAGTCAACATTTCCCCGATATGACAATTCAATGACTGACATTGAAACATACTTGAAGAAAAACAATGATAGAAAATCCATGAATTCTGATTCAAAATGATTTTCTCAGAAGTAGGGTTTTCAAAATGATTTGAGCACACTTTAATGCATTCGTTCACCTTGAAATTCTTCCTGTGAAGCCTTCTGGTCCAATCCTTGAACTTCAAGTTTGGAATTTTGCAGGACCAAAATCGTATGTAGGGTTTTCCCCCAACAAACCTGTATGGTCTTTAATCACATACTTTTCGGGAAATCTACGATCATTGTTGCATCCAAATACGGCACAACGATCGCCTTTTGCCATTTTTTATCTCTGTCAGGCTTACTTTCGCAGAAATATTTGAGACGATCGAAATAAAACGAGATTAACTAGAGTAACACAGACACGCTTCCATTGGTTTGCCCCCTCAGCATCCCATAATAACATTTACAATTAATTTATTCAATATGGCCGCCGTATCGGTGAAAAAGTCTATTGATTTTACATTTATATCACCTTTATTATAAAGCGCCACTGGATCTTTGAGAAGCGTTGCGCTATAACAGAGCGATGTATTATTATTATCTATGATGTACCAAGTTTAATTGATTCATTACAGTTTGTCCCCTGGTAACAATTGCACAAAAGTGCTTTCTTATTGGTCAACTCATCAAAAGTTTGTCAGTCCTTTCGCTCAGTTGAGTTTGTTAATATTAATAGGCAATGATGTGGATTTCTAGACATTCTTTTTAGTCGCATTTCCCTGACATCTGTTTTGACACTAAAGAGTTTCACTCGTTGAACTTGATAGCCTGCGTAGCTGGTGGGATTTCGTGCGCGAGTGCTTTTGTTTTGGTCGCGAAGCCGTGAGCCATGAGAGGATTGGTGAAGAGTCGAGTTGAATTCCCTCCTGCCCAAATTCGTGGTGTTTTTTTTTTTTGAATTATGCGTTCACCAGTGCATGCGAATTTCGGATTGGCAGAGAGCACTGAAACGTCAATCAAATGTTAAATACCTCTCACCTTTCCCAGGGGAAAAGGTTTGTTTTCAAACACAGATGAATGGGATCGAAGCTTTGGATTCTCTGAATATCGGCAGGGAAAGCAGAAAAGTTACACTAAAGGAAGAACAGGAGAGAGATTTTGGGGAATGATGTGTAAAATGGGGTGGACTAGCCTACATGACTTCTACGGTTCACGACATTTTTACATTTGCCGTTCTCTGTTGGGTCACTGGGCCTTTTTGTCGCTCCACTCGCGCGTGTTTATGAAGGGCACTTTCATGATGTGTCATAAGGAGGAATTTAAAGTAGAGTAGAGCCGTTAGATTGTGCTATGGAAAATTTTAGGAGGTCATGGGTCTGCATGATCTCCGCTGATGTCGCTTCGTTGAGTTTGACACCTGTAATTTGCGATGTGTTTAGCGTATTGTTATGGCTGATTTCTTTTGCAAGATATGTTTCTAAATCTCAAAGTATTTGCTTTTGAGGGACAAGATATGACGTTTTTTGTGAACGTGTTGCTTACTTGCATTCTATATTGTGACGCCGGGCTCGCTTTGATTAGAACTGTTTGCAAGTACAGTAGGTAGATTCTTATCACGAGTATCATATTTACCTTCGTACGTTTTTCATCGGAGACGCCGTAGCTTTACTTCGAGAAAGCTATACGCGCGCTTGTCTAGAGAAATTCTTATGTTTCTTGCCGCTATCTGATCGAGCTTATGTTTCTGGAGCTCGATGTATAGGCTTATTCCTCCTTTGATCGCGTTCTGGTACCACATGTAGCTCTTTCGGCGTGTTGTATATGCCATTGTTCGACTAGTTCAGGCAAGACCATGGTTTCGATCTTCCATGTGCGTCTGAAGTTGCTAGCGCAACTCGTACATAAGTGAGAATTTAAGACATTCCTTCGAGTTATCGATGATCTCCACATAAATCAAGGGTTTTATTTCCGACGAGTCGCATGCATTCGCGCCGTTTCGGGCGTAAACAAAAGGGGTGCTCTGCACCCCTCTCGGCAGTAAAGGGCAGACTAAATAGGGGTTTTAGTCCTATTGCTGCCCGACGGCTATGCCATGCTGATGAGGCCTAACAAGGCTGAAACAGCTGTCCATGGCTGCCACTGCCCGGGTGATATGGCTGTGCGCATGTGTAAGGTACTGGCCAGACCGTGGGTTGGTGTTGAAGTGTGTCACTTGCTTTTTATGGTTGTTTATTACTCAAGTTTCATGTTACACTTAGTTCTCTGATTGGCTTATTTAATTGATTCATCAAAAGCGATAAAAGTGGGCGGCCATGCAACTCTCTTGTATTAGTTTATACGGGCTCTTGCAACAATAACCTCGTGAGTTATCCATACGCTTCGTTTCTGCTGTAGCGACGAACCTGTCCCGAGCAATGTAAAAGTGAAACACCGCAAATAGTGTTCATTACAGGTACACTTTTAAAAATCCATCGTACAGCTAATAGCCACAACTAAACTCACAGGGAACACATAATCTTACTGAGTAGGAAGGAAGTAAATAAGGGAATGAAGAGAATAAATAATTTTTCTCTGTCTTCTATCGTTATATCTTACAGGGCTGCTGCCTACAAGTCCTGCGTAACATTATAGTACTAAACTCGTACTTAGGTCTTTCCACGCTGTGTAATTTTCTTTATACTAATTGACAAGGGAGCTAACACTTTACCTAAGCATTTTGTGAACGGAGTTTGAAAATTCGCTAGCATCTTTAAATTGCGTTGCTTCCACGAAACCAAACAAAGAGAAGTCGAGAGATTTGCCAAGTACTGAATTGTTTTGCTGAACACTCGGCTTAGGGTTCTTTATTTGTTAAATAATGGCGGCAGCTGATACTTCTAACTGGAATCGGTTAAGTTCCTTAGATAAACTTCTCTTTCAGCGACATTTGGGTGAAAAAGGTTTTGCATGAGACAAATCTCAACATGTGCGTTTGACTGAAAAGAGAAAAGTGGATTTAAAATGAGCAATTCGCAAGCTGAATGCTAGAGACCCACCAATTTCGATTTTCTCTGCTATTTGCCGATCGTCGCAGCACTCTTTAAGTTTCCCTTCAACTGCTTATTGACCGTCAAGTTAATTCATAAATTCAGCATAATATTATGAAAATCTCGAAGAAAGATACAAGTAGTAAAGCATAAATAGAGGACTTTGCCGACAATGAAACTGGAGTATCAACTTTTTCTTTTGACGTCGTTGCCAACATTTTCAAGTTAAATCATGAAAACCTTTGACATTCTTCAATGTACATACGAAAACTAATCAGAAATCGTTTAACAGCTATTGAAACTACACCAAGAATTGGCCAAAATGAATTTTTATAAGTTGTAGCTTCGGTTTCCCCATGTGATCTTGGCGATTCTCACGTCTCGACCTCGTTCCCAGGGGGGGGGGGGGGGGGGGGGCGGTAAGATGAGAGACTCTGGGAACGAGGTTGCCTACGTCTTTGAAGCGAGATTCTTAAATGAAGTGGGCAATTTTTCCTTTTCAAAAAACACCCTTTTGCTTACATTGAAGTTCTAATTTAAACACAAATTAACCGCAATATATCGTCCATTGTACAGAGAAAATAGACAGGAAAATTGTCGAGCGAAGTCATTGTCTTAAAATGGTTGCAAGTCTCCTCCCCATTAGTTAATAGAAAAAATAAATAAAACACAAATATTTTCTTTCAATTTTAATATTGCATTTGTTCGTTTTGTTGGTAATCATGTGATAAGCGTTCTCTTAGCAGCGGTTCGTTCATCTTATTAGGCCCTCTTTACAAACAGGTAGGGTAACCCTAGTGCTAGGGTTACCATAGCAAGAGGTTTCCCCTGGCACTCGCACATTTCTTATTTTCAACGACGCATTTACAAGGCAGCTAGGATTACCCAAACGCTAGGGTAACTCTAGTTGACTGCTAGGGTTACCCTGGCACTAGGGTAACCCTAGCGCCTTGCAAATGCTTTGCTAGGCCAGGGTGCATTCCGCATAGACCCCACGCCGAAAATACGCCGAGGGCTTTGAACATGTACGCCAAGTAGGCCAGAATCCTACGCCGTTGGTAGCATACCGCACGCCGTACGCCAATAATTGCCCCCGGACCCAGATCTTTTGCCGCCGTGCCGCTTCGAAAGAGAGGGGTGTAACAGAAATCCTGGACTAGTTTTTTAAAGCGATGCCCATGCTCACTATCAGAGGCATAAACGTTTACTTTTCATCTTTCTGTTTTCAGTGGTCGTCCTTTATTTTATGTAACCATCGCTAGAATAAATCATACATTGCGGAATCGTGAAAGTTAGCAATAACCGCTGATCTTTAAGTTATACTTTGGGCTCATGTTTATCAGGTTTATCGATCGATGATGATGAAAGAATTGGGAGAATAGTTAGAGAATAGTTACACATTAGACATTTTTTCGTTCACAGTCAGGTTGTTTCTGTTTTCATCAGTTATCACTTCTGCACCTTATAATTTTAGACACAATATTGTTCATAGAAACAGGTATATAAGTCCTGAATATTATACAGTTGGGACATAGCCTGCGTGATAGGCCGTAGAAAGGGAGGGAGGAAAGTCAAAATGAGCGAGGGAGGTAGAAGGGACCTCCCCTTCCGCGCGTGCGATTCTCCCGCGTCCGATTTTCTCGCGCTTCACTGGCTCGTCTTTCCCCTTTCCCTCCCCTTCGGACGACTGCCACGCAGGCTACTCCGGACAGCATGTTCTAGCGTTTCTTCCAATCAAGAGCTAGCGCGAGCCGCAAGCGTTCACTGAAAATAAGCGAAGAGCATTAAAGCAGTAACCCCCTTTCAAAAAGAGTCGAAACCTGGGGCGGGAGTAGACGTCCGCTTAGTTATGGAATCGTTTGGGGGTGCAAGAAGTTGAAAACAAATGCGTGTGCGCCCCCAAATGATCCCATATATAATTGAACGCGTGCCCACCCTCGCGTTCGGTCGGAAAGCGAACAAATTTTCCTTCGGACGTGCAGGTATTTGGTCAGCGGTTGCTTGTAAATGCTCGCTAGATACCAGTGCTGTGAGAGACGTTCTAAAAGATATTTGGACTCAAAAGGATCGTAAATTTATTTTATTTACAGGCCTTCCTCCATTAACTATGGTCAAGTAACCTTTCGTGGTTACCCCAGGTTAGCGAGTTTACGCCAGTTACGCCAAATATTGCCTTGATCATTCGCTTCAGTACGCCGACATCGCGTCGATCGCAGGCCGGCCGAAGATCTTCGGCGTAACCTAAACTAAATGCACCCTGGTTGCTAGGGACAACTCGCCTACCCGGGACAACTCCATTTTGGCTCCAAAAAGCAAAATATGATCACAATAGCGACAAAATCAGCGAATTATGACCCAGAAAACATGTAGTTCTTTCACCATTTGTCATATTTTTGCTTGGGAAATAAATTATTTTCCAGTTTTGTTATCTGTTCGTGCTTTACTAACAAGGTCACCGAAGCGTAACAAGCGTAAAGTTTTCTCGGCCAGTAGGGTTACCCTACCTGTAAATTTTGCTTGTAAACCCGGGTTATCTTATAACCCTCTTGCTAGAGTTACCCTGGCAGTAGGGTTACCCTACCTCCTTGTAAACAGGGCCTTAGTAAAAGTTACCCGCTCATCCATGGGTATACACAGAAAACTGAAAGTCGCGAAATATGGCAATTATCAAAGCAAGCTGTGTGTCTATTCCAAAGCACCCTCCTGTCATTTCTTAAGTTTCTTAATGCTGGAGTAATAGAGTGAAATAGTCGTTGAGATCTTCAAATTGAAATGCTAGTAATTCCTTTTGGATTAAAAGATAATATGATTCCATCGAAACACGATCGAAAATGTTTTATATTTGACAATTGCCATTATGTACTAACGTCCCATGCAAGACTTCTCAGTCTGATAGATTTTGAAATTGCCCAGAAACAGTGCCATGTTACTGTCAAGTTTATTATGACAAGAAAAATAAAATTACGATTGGACTTTTTGCTCTAAATATTTATTAGACTGAATTAGGACTTAATGTGACTATTTGCGCTCCGCAACGTATTGTTATCTCTCGCGCTCAACACTGGTTTATTTCTTTGACCAAACACAGCATGGTTTTTGAGTTTTTTTTTTTCTAAGGAAAATTTTAAAGGAGAACGGAAGGTGAAAAACGAAGTTATCGTTGCATATTTTCAACGGAGCAAATGATTTGTTTTGAGTAAAAATGGCAATATTTGTCCGTATTTGTCCTTGCTTAACGCGTTCTGAGTGGAAAATAGCTCGTGACATTCACACCATGTAGGTCCGCCATTTTGAGCGCCATGTTGAAGGCTGGGCTGCATGGCATGACGTCATTGCGCTCACTTGCGTTCGCGGCAAATTTAATTTTCTTGCTCGGATGGAAAATGGTTCACTGCATTGCCGTAGACTGTTCCAATAGATCACCTAGAGATTCTAAAAGAGGAATAAGTTTTCATCGCCTTCCGTTAAAAGATAAAAGCCTTTTAAGCAAATGGCTTGCTCAGATAGAGAGAAAATTTGCCCCAAATGAAGCACTGCCACGTCTGTTCCGAACACTTTGAGCCCACGTGCTTTGAAAATAAGTACAGACTAAATATTTTGCCAGACAATTTAAGCAGACGTCGCTTAAAAGAGGACGCCGTTCCAACTGTGTTTCAACACACAAAAAAGTTAAGCCAAAGGCCGTCCAGCGAGCGCCGAAGAAATAGGGCTCTACACGAAGAGGTAAGTCATGTATTCGCCGTATAAAACTGACTCTATGGATATGACCTTTTGGCCGCCGTGTTACTTCTCTGGCAAGCAAGTTTTAAACAAATTAT
>JAHPZR010016040.1:32500-35000 GCA_019787425.1 Platygyra sinensis | reverse complement strand
CATAAATTTATCACCGATATGACTCCATGATCTCCCAAGCTCCATATTGTCGTTCGGTAATTCCGTTTTTCGCTGAATGCTCTTACCTGCATTTTCAATCTGAGCTGTCACAATTGGTTGGTTGCCATGTTGTGTGGATATCTCATCGCCTGCTACCCTCGATGAAGCTGGTCTTTCCGTCATTGCCTCATTCCGACTCTCCTGAAAGGTGTCCAAACACATCACAGCACCGAGAGCCTCTTTGTTTCCTTTGAAGGTTTTCAACATCTAGCGATGCCACAGAACAGCAATGTTGCCTAATATGGCGAGCACTGCGGCGAGCTGATGTTCTGGTTCTGCACCTTAACAGCTCCAATGTAGCTGTCCTTAAGGGGCGGTTCTTATACCAGTACAATTGTAGGTTGAACAAAGAGTTTAACTGAAATATTGTTTCTACCCATCGTATTGTGGAAACCTGGCGGAAAACAGGCAGAACTTCTCGAAAGAGATAAACAACGAGGCTTGGAAAACCCGACACTGCAAAGAAAACCGCCGACAAGAAAGTAGTGTAAGCAAACTCGCTTTCAAGCTTCCCTTTGACCCGAGCATTGACTGGGCGGAGTCGCGTTCGCTTCCATTTTCGCACTGTGAGATTTAAACAGTGGACAGGAAAAGGAAAATTGTGTAACTGTTGCCGCCAAAAAGAGCGTAAGTCAAAACGCCAACGATTTTACTTTTACTCTCAGTGACACACTCGGTTATAGCCTCGTGTGCTACTTTTTTGTTCTTATCTCATTTTGACGTCATCTGTGATCTATTACTGAACAGACGCACGGCTACATGGAATCTATTTGTTAATTACATAATTACGGTGCCCACAACTGTCACGGCAAAATACAATTCGAAACAACAAATTCAAATTAAGGTCCGGATACACGGTACAACATTGCGTGCAATATTGCGCGCAACATCCGTCACTCGACGTGGCTGCACGGTCGCAACATTTCGTGCAACATTTCGCGCAACACTTGATCAGCGGTTACCAAGCTCTCATGCGATGATGTTTACATCACGCAATCCAAAATGGCGTCGCTTAGCAAAAAAAATATTCGTTCAGTTAATTGTACCTTCGTAAAACCAAATATAAATATATACACAGAAACGAAACGACCTTTTGCTGCCTTTCCGCGCGCTACGGCTACCCCCTGCCGCCACGCGAGTAATATAAAAGCTGATAAAAGAAGTGAATGAAAATATCCAGAACAAAACGTTTGGTTACCGAAACAAAGGTAAGACTTAGGTAAAAAGATTTCTTACCTCTGTAATAGTCAATTAATGAACTTTCCTCCTCTGCAGTCCAAACCATCTTTTTACGTGAAACGTACCACGGGCGAAAATTAGGTCAGCGGTTAAATCTGAATGTGAGATTTGATTGGCTAATCACGCGCACGTGACCGCTCCAGTTTTTTACGATACGGCCCACGGGCCGGATTTTTTCCCCGCTGTACATAAGTTTCGCTCCTAAAAGTTAGCGGTAATCGTCAATCTTTTGCCTGTTTTACACTTCCACTAACGAAAAGTCAATGCAGGTTTATCGCTGTTCACTTTAAAATGGCAAGGAAAGTCACTGTAAGTAAATTCAATTGACTGTTTTGAAGTTGTGAGAGTTTGCTTGATTGTTTGTAGTCCTAGCGCTGTAATGGCGGGGAATCCTGTGTTTCTCTCGCTGTAAAATTTTAGTCAATTTAAGTCGAGTTAACCTCTGATCATTGCTTTATTTAGGAGAATTTCTGTGGAATACACTTAACGAATTTCCTCGCTTTCTGGTAATTCAATTTACGATAGGAAAGCCCGATTTCAAGTGATTTTAATGGCAACGACTGACCGAAAATGTTTTGTAGTAAAACTTCAAACTTCACACGAAATTTCACACCGGAAAAACAATATTGGAGAACTTAGCAGGTGACATAAATGCAACTAATATAAAGTAGATCGAAAAATATTTGTTCTTTAATACATCTTTCCTAGTCCAGTATCTGAGTTACTCGTTCGTTGAGAAGATTTTTCACAAATGGTTAGTAGACGGCGCGCTACCCGATTCAATGACAAAGTTGCGTTAACAAACCCATTTGTAGTCGGCTGCAAAACTAATTTACTGCTGGAAAAAATAAACATGTTATTTGCCGGCTTAGGGTCGGTGCGTATGGTGAAAAACTGTGACCTCGGGCTTGAAAATGCTGCCCTCGGTCACAATTTTTCACCATACGGACCTCCCAGCCGGCAAATAACATATATTTCTTTTAGAAAAAGATTCAGGAAAAATACTCGAGCAGTCTCAGTCGGCAGTCGAGCAAGACTATACCAAGCACAAAATTGGTGTTGGTAGGCAGAGAACCATTGCTTTATCTCGAATTTAACAAATCTTATAGACAAAATGCTTCTGAGATTGATCTATTTCAAAACATTCAGCTTTTTCCAGTCTCAAAATAACTGTTGACACACTGATTGATGTCAGGAATGA
>JAHPZR010016040.1:0-27500 GCA_019787425.1 Platygyra sinensis | reverse complement strand
TACCCACCTTCAAAATAATTAACTCTATTGTTTACTTTACGACACATTAGAAAATTGCAAATTTTCATTTTTGTTAAAGTTGTTTTTCTGTCTATTAATCAGCTCGTTTAGTCACCAACTCATTAGTTTTTGTTTGTATTTTTCCTGTTATTACGTAATCTGTTTACTTCTTACCTATCACTTTCTTAGCTATTTAAGATATTGTAATCGACTTAGTTTTAGCCAAGTATTTTTACCTGTGAACACTGAAGAAGCCCGAAGTGCGAAACGTTTGTTCAACGCATTAAACATGGACCTGTGAGTAGTTTGCATTTGACTTCTTTCTTCATTCAACCTATATATATATATATATATATATATATATATATATATATATATATATATAGACAAAGTTAAATTTTAATTTTAAGAGTTTATTCAAGCTGTTATATAGAGTGTTTTACAAGAATAAGTATTACTTAATGATAGCATGTGCAGACCAAAACACCTCTTCATATTTTAGTGCCTTTTCAGTGAATACCTCTCGCGTAGTCCACTGAGTTGGCTTTCTTCAACACATTAAAAACCGTTACTAAAAATAGCTACTTTAGCTTAAATAACACTCTATAATGGATTTTTCCTTAAGAAAAAGCATTTAATATAAATCGTTATTGAATTGCAGCAATTTATTTAATATCAGAAACAAAGCACTTCAGTGTGCGGCAAATGAGTAATAGCATACTCCGAATAATAAGAACATGATGATTAAAGGGACACAGTCAGCTTTGGGGCCACGCTGAACTGGACATTAGTTTTCTCTCTTTGAAAAGAGTTCACCCCAACCTGCAATCAAAGTACATCTAGAATTCCACTTCAATCTTCGTGGTATTTTGCTTGATTTTCATTCGTTTACTGAAAATGTTTTTGAGTGTGCTTTTGCTCATCCTATAATGCTGTTTTTTATCATATTTGGTTAAAAACAGTATGGATCGTGTCTCTGTGATATAGCAATGAAATGGTATCTGATGCGCATGTTCGTCAGCTGACTGTGTCCCTTTAAAAAAAATCAGATACGGATAGTAGCTTAAAGTAACATCGATTAAATACTGGCAACTGTACTTAACAGTAATTTCCTTAGTAATCCTGATTTTTGTTGCCCGAGAAATATCTTGTTCGTTACTTGTTGTTACATCGACGATGTGTTACTGAGACAGCAAGTTGCTCTATGAAAACTTCACAAATTATTTGTATAATACTTTCCTTCTCCTGACTTGATCAGTTAGTGAAAATTTAAATTTAGCAATAGCAAAGTGCAGTTTATCTCAGCAACGTAATAATAATGTAATTTCTTCTTTTTACCCAAAATAAGGGGGGAGCGGGCCCTTCCCTTAGATCCACCACTGTAACACTATTAAATTACAAAGCAGCATAACTGAGTGAACTTGCTGAATGTATGTATACATGAGCACCAAAGTTATTTGATCCCTAGCATCCATGACTCCTCCGACCAAGAACTAATTTCGGCAAATGCTGGGTCAGATTTGCAGTGGATGAATTTTTGCAATAAACTTCTAAACATAAAGAATGCTACATCTCTTCAAAGTTTTAGAAAAACCCTGAAAGATTATTAGCCTTCATCAGAGGCCTAAGAGTGATTTTGTACTTAGTTATAATACTTTCCCGTTGTTATTATTAATTTACTAGGGTTTTTTTAAAATTATTTTCTTCAAATTATCAAATTACCCTTTTCCACGAAACTAAGTTCTATAGACGTACGTTCGCTACTTAAATAAAACATCTAAATAATATCTTCAGTTGAGCATTAGATTAGGTGAGGTAAAGTCGTTTTAACCTAGTGGGCTTTCGTTCTCAAACCTACACATTTTTAAAAATCTCAGATTACTTTATACTTTTGTTGCGACGAAATAAAGAGACTTCAAAAGTGAAACTTTACCTAACTCAACATTTGTGAACCTTAACATTCACTTAAGTTTAACTTCACACGTACTTATATAGGTAGTGACGTTCTAAAGACAAGGATATACAATTAATTTCAAATAAATGATTTGATGATTGAGAGAAAGGTTTTCCCACCGGATGTGCAAAGCCTCCTTGATCTTGAGCTGGAAGGTGGTGCAAGCTTGATCAAGTACGTAAAAGCAATCCATGGAGCATAGGGCTCGACAGTTCTCAGAATCAGAATCAGTTGTTAAATCAAACATGTTAATCTAAACTTGTTATTGTAATCATCACGCTTTTCCTAAGTTTGAAAGTTCTTCTCTTTTTCCAGCTATTCTACTCATTATCATTTTTCAGTATTTCTATTCTATGCTCCATGCACAAATTGCGACACATTAATGAAGGCAGATTTTTCTGCCGAAACATGTCTTTGAATTTCAAAACTCCCGTCATTTATTTGAAATTAATTGTTATCTTTGTGCAATCCAGACATTTCAATAAGGACATACAGTTTGGTAAATAAAAAGACTATTTGATCCTGAACAAAACACAGACTAAATTAACGATTACTGAACATAAAAGCCATAATAGCCACCTGAGTATTTAACGGACACTTGACCATTTTCCCAATTTCTTTCCAGTAGTGCTCGTCTTGACTTTCTCGCTTGGTGGTTCACCTTGAGCTCCAAGATCTTCAACCTTGGAGTATTTAACGCCGTCATATTTCTCCATGTTGATCAGTTCCGTATATGTCTGGAAGGAATAATAGTAACAAATGAGTACTTCGAAAGGTTTTAAGTATTAAGAAGGAATCCACCACAAGTTCGATTAACAAGTGGACAGAAACTTTGTACCGTGATTATTTCCATCGATCGTTTCGGACATTTCTGTGCCACTGTTTTAAATATCTTCTAACAAAAATCATTTCTAACAGCACCAAATTTCGAAATCTAATTTTCGACACTTGAAAGCACTGACTGTCTGGTGAAATGAAACTGACGATGAAATTCCACCTTTGTTTGAGCATTACTATTTTCGCTGAACTTTGACATTCATTGGCTCGAGTTCCCTTAGGAATTTGTTACCGGTTTTATTCCAGGGAACCATTTACCTCTTTAACAAAAATGTAAAAAAGGACTGTAAACTATCTAAAATTATTCTGATACAAGGTTTCTGTCTACAACAAACTGAAATGTCTCGATTTCCTATCGGATTTCGAAACCTTTTTGTTGGAAAATATTTCCACAATTACAATTATGATGGTTTTAGAACCAAGTCCATAGAATTCTTAGCCTCCCACGCAGACGTTCTTAGGCTTGTCACGCGTTCCTCCCCACGTTCGTGGGGAGGAACGCGTGACAAGCCTAAGAACGTCTGCGTAGAAGGCTATGGAATTCTCAGTTAACCTGGATTACTGATTGGCCCATTACTACAAACCTCTTCACGAAGGTACATATCCATTCTTTGTCGTAGTTTTTCAAAAGGAGGACGGAAGTCAGGGTTTAAGTTACAGCACCTTGTCATTACATCGTACCTAAACGATAGACACGTAGAAAAATCCGTAACCATTACCAGTCTGATCTCACTATATTTTTTAAAAAATAATTTTCAGAACGCCTGAGAGAAGGATTAAGTTAAAAGAGAACCTTCTCTTCAGCAATTTCAACTGAAGTTTAGTTAAATCAAATAATTGTGCAGCAGAACATGATTGACTAAACTTGCGTGCATTTATAAGGCACCAAAATATCTATAAAAAGTCAGACTTTTTAACATCCTTTGAATATTGAGACAATAACTGTTTACATTGCATTTAGATTGTAAGAAAATTGTTTATTAGATCCATGGCGCAGTAAAGTTAGAAAACGAGGAGGAATTGAAGAATATTAGATATATTCTGCCAGTGAAATCCAGATATCACAATGATGATAATGACTGACTAGCTCGGAGGTGATTAGCCATGTACTATTCACCTCCGAGGAACCGACGAAAAACAAAATGGCTTTTGTCGGTATAATTTTATTGTCACAAATAAAGTTACTCTCTGGTCTGCTAGTTATTCAGCCCGGGGAGGTACTTGACCCATGTTTGGGTATAGGGGTGGCGCCGAGGGTTTGAAATCCTGACCCTGCTTAGGACAAAAACACACAAGAAACCCTACTCTTTGTAGGACAACAGCCTCCATTTCAAGACCCTGTTTAGGACAAGTGCCAAAATGCACACTCGCTGATTTTATAGGAATTAAACTGTTTAGTAAGTCATTCAAATCAGAGAAATCATGCTGGATGCGTCTAAAACCCAGTTTTCAGCTGAGTTGTTGCGTCTCTACACTTGAACTTAACAAAAAGCCATCAAGCATTAAGCTCTAAATTAGTTTGCCTAGCAAAATGTCGTCATTTCATCTATAGAAATGTGATTTTTTTTAAAATAGCAAATTAATGATTTCTTCAATTACTGTATAATGGATAAGTGGAACTTATATTTTAAAGGTCAATTTTATTTTGATTAAGGCACAAATAGAACTTTTACAGAGAAAAATATCCCTAAACAATATATATGCCAGCGGGATCCCTCATGCTTGTGCAACACAGTGACATCTTTCTTTTATCACGTTATCCAAGACAGAGAAACTAGGCCTACTGGTTGGTATGATCCATTCTGTAAATGCGCGCGTGTTATAATACTGCTATATTTACATTAAGATACCGACAACAATAGCATTCTTGTCCAGAAAATGATCTGAAGTTGACTGATGACATTGTAATGTTCGGTTAACAGTCGCTTTACTCAGCTGACATCATGCAAATCAGGAAAAGAAACGGGTCGCTTGTCCGCCGTTCGATCGCATGCTCTTTCAACTTCTCGCAGGCTCCGGGTCGCAGGCTAAGAAAAGAAAGAGACTCGTAATACCATAACCTGTTTAGGACAGGTTTTTAACCCATTCATGACAAAGGCAAGCAAATTGTATACCCTGTTTAGGACAGCGAGGCCAAAAAACCATACCCTATCCAGCGGCGCGTCCCCGTTAAGCCCAAATAAGGGAGTACCCCCACCCCCCGCCGGGTTATTCAGATTGTGTGGAATACTCTAAAACAATTATTCATCTCAGTGTCAGTAAAAGTGGTGGATATTTACCTCGCCGATTCGCGGTTCGGTAAATATCCACCAATAATTATTAAATAAATTTACAATTGGTCGTCTATGTGGTCAGGTTTTGGCATTCGATATCCATCCAGGACTGCTTGAACTACTCTGCCTTCTGACCATTCTGGGTATGGAATTCCTCCTGTCAAGGAACACAAGTGTGTTTTAACTTTGTTATAAGTTAGCTTAAAGAAATAACACTTTTTGGTTTATATCAATCCATCCTCTAATTTGAGTGGGATCTTCTTGCTAGTTGTTTGACATTTCAGTTTCTGATTTCTATCAGTTGTCTTTGTTACTTTTTATTGCTGTCAATATTCAACAAATTTTTAACCTTACCAATGGTGAAGATCTCATACAAGACAATTCCAGAAGACCACCTGTAGATCAGACATGCAGATCAGAGCTGGGTATACAAGTGCACTATTTACAAGGAACAGTACATAAACAATAGAATATAATTCCTGTTTAAAGATCAGGTCAGAGTGTACAGTAGAACTCTACAGATCGAAGAACACAACGTAAAATTATAATAAAATTATGGTTGTTTGTCTCGTGCTCCGAAATCCCTAGACGACTAATTTACAATTTTATACATAAACAATTAACGCAAATGTAATTATTTGAACAGGAGTCTTTGTGCGACTGGAGAATAACAAGCTTTCGTGCATATTATAATGGTAGTCGATTATCTCATCGGCTGTCTGCAAAATCCCGCCAGAATTTGTTGCAGCAATGGCAAACAGTATTTCTGGAGGTCGTTACTGGTTTTACCTTTTCAATTTGATGAAAATAATGAGTTTAATGTGCTGTTACGCTACCTAATTCCACTCATAACTTGTCTCGCAATTTTTTCCTAGAAATTCCTTAGCGTATAACTCCCAGAAATGGACATGTCTAACAACGCTTTTGTTGCAGCAACCGTTCCACAAAGTAGAATCAAGTTCTAGTTTCGCTACGTTGTTCACTTTAGGAAATACTTTACTAGGCAATGTCTCGTACAACTTCAGTTGTTTTGCAACGGCGCAACAAAATTGCAAGACTAGTTTCAAGAAAAAATGGTCTAGTATAACAGAGCCTTAACTGAGGCAGCAGGAAAATCTACATTGTACATACACATCACTTTGAGGTGAGAGCTCAGCCACATTTCCTAACAGAATCTCAGGTGCAGTCCATTTGATTGGCATACAGCCCTGTAAATACAAACGGTATAAAGCTTGTTAGTGAACACTCAGTATGTTTTGTGTAAAATCTGTATTAGCCAATTAAAATAGCAGTGGTTCTGCGTGAGGAAAACGACCATAACTTCTTTAGAAATGACTGCAACTTTGTATTTTGTGACTAAAATAATGTATTGTACCATCAACAAAAAATGGTAGTAATTGATTCAGCAAAGAAATGTGAAAAAACCTGGAACCAGGTTGAGCCACTTTTTAAGTTCTTTTAAACAGTTTTTAAAAACTGTTTCCCTCCACGTTAGTTGTGTAATGGCTGACTAAAATTATAAATTGAGATACCTTTTTAGCATTTCCAGGTCCATACTTAAAATCTTGGTAAGCCAGACCAAAGTCGGTAACTTTGCAAACAAAGTTGTCATCAAGAAGAACATTACGAGCTGCCAGGTCACGATGTATTATCTACAAAAAGATATTATTTTGCATTTTCAATTAAACACTTGCCAAAAAGTACCATTTAGTTTTTGCCCTTTGGAGAAAAGGCGTAGACCCTTTATCTGATGTTTGGAACCCGGATCCTTCAATTGAAACCAAATCTTTAAAGGAAGTCAATGTTATATGCCAATCCAGGGACATGTTGAAAAGTTGACTGAAAAAGAAGGCACTTGACAAACCATACATGTAGTTAATATTAACTATGGACAAACCTTACAGTGCTTGAGCAGTAAGAAAGTAATGTTTTCAATATATCATTAAAAGTGGGTTACAGTGCTAAACTCCAGATGGAGTGGTGTAGGATAGAGCCCTGACTGGGAATATTTAGAAAAGCCTATGACTGACACACTTTACCTCGCAGTGCCACTCCTACCCAGGCCTTTAAAATGGGTACCAGCAAATTAAATTTAATGTTGGTGGAAACACTGCGATGGACTAGCATGCCATCCAATTGCGTTCTATGTTCAGATCTTTGAGCTTCTTGCACCAGATTTAATGCAAGCCTCGACGCAGAGAAATGTTTATTTCTCAACGGAAAAAAATCGAGTTATCACACTGATTCCGAAAGACGACTTCAACTTCCTTTAGCTCACCATCAAACTGGCACCCAATCAACTAATTAAACGTGGATTATAAATTGCTTGATAATTAAAACGTGCTACTTACTTTAAAACATTGACCAATCCGGTTTCATGAAAGATCATTCATTTCAAGCTGATTTTGGTGCCATCTCAAGTCTCATTTTAACAAGTCTAAAACAAAAGCCTTGTGGCTAGGACTTTGGAGATCTAACTGCAGCAGACCTTTTGGTCCAATGAACTGGTGAAAGTCTTGGCATAGTTATTAGAGGGCAATGGTTGTGAAACCCAACAAAGTTCTTTGTTGCTGGATTGTTTTTGACCTCTTTTTTGGCCTTGAACGTGCACAGAACACAATTGTTAAATACTACTAACCTAGGAACTAACAAACAGAATTGTTTTGGTTTCACAATTCATGCATAGTCTATGAGCTCAAAACAACAGATTGTGCATGGTCATTGCAGAGACGCGGTAAATAAAACAACTCTCACTTCAATACGCACGAATCAACCGTTGCTTTGCACACACCCTGCACATACACTATGGCTGCTCTATATAAATTGTGCGAACAATAGATATAACGTAATTGGTTCTGTTACATGCCACACGTGCGGAATTGTTCACAACACTACATTACCTCCTTTTCTACAGACAAAAAATAAGGAAAAAGATTTAAGTTTACCCGAACGCTTAATTAACACACTATGACAGTCACATCTCAACTGTTCCTCCGACGAAACAAAATCTTCAAATTATCAACGCCCCAAGTGTCAAAGACAAAGCAAAAACAATCAACGCCCTAAGTAAGACTCTCTTAACCCCTTAGCGATAACACAAAGTCTCCGAGGCGCTCAGGCTTCTTGACAATTTGCAACGACCTACACACAGTTTGTTAACTCATCAACGGACTTTCTGTCTGCATTTGGCTTTCAGTTTCCCCTCCCTTTCCCGGTGAACTCTGAAGAGGCACTGGGCTGTTTCCAGACCCTCCTGTCATCATTGGTGTGACAACTTTTTCTCTCTGTTCAATTTCCTGTGGTGAACTGTTTTCTTTTCCAACTGGTCTGGACACACTATCTTGCTCGTTGTACTTCTTTATGAAAGCAGTATTCCTAATGAATTCATCTCCATCATCGTTTCTGACTGTTACCTCTGTCCAAGTCTTCTGATCAACTTTGAAAGGACTCAGACGAAAGTTGGGCGAAACCCGCGGGGGGTACTCCCATATATGGGCTATATAGGTACGTGCCGCGAAATAGGGTATGGTTTTTGAGGTTCTCGGTCCTTAAATAGGGTATCTTTTTTGACCCTTTTGTAACTGTGTTCCTGGTGTGGTCCTTAGATAGGGTAGCTAAATTGTATTATCTAATACTGGAGTGCGAAAGCGCCCACTATACGGATGTTTTTTTTTTTTTTTTTTAAACTTTGTATCCTTTTAAGTTTTAACAAGATGCTTTTGCAACAGAAGAACAGAGGTTTAATGGCCTTGAATAGAGTGTCATTTTTCGTGTTCGGGCCTTAAAAAGGGTATCAATTTTCGCTTTCTTAGTCCTTAAATAGGGTCAGGGTTTAAGAACCTTCGCGGCACACCGCTATCCAAAATTCGTGGGAGTACCCCCCGGGAGGCGAAAGCTTGTCAGACTTTTTCACTTTCAGTAGTACAGTGTCGCAAATCCATATGGACTTGGGCATTGCAACTCTACATGTATCGGCATGGGGTTTGCCCTTTAACTAATATTCCACCAATCGCGATCTCGAACTTCTTCTCTTGGCACCTCTACGGTTTCTCTTCTTAATTCCAGCAACTTTGTCCTGATCTCCCGACCAAACATCAGGTAGGACGGTATGGCACCTGTGGTTGCTTGCAGAATGAATTGGTAGGCCACCAGCCAAGTAACTGACTCGGTTCGCCAATTTTTCCCTTCTAAATTAGCAATCTGCCTTGAGACTTGAGCAAAGAATGGTTCTGGTGTTCAACCTCGCCGTTTGCCTTCAGGCCACAGTGGTGTCATCCTGCGATGCTCAACTCCAGTGTGCTTGGAGAAATGACTCAAACTCTTCGCACACAAACTGGGGACCATCATCTGTCCTCAGGGAAAATGGAACACCAAATCTGGCAAACATAGGGGTGATTGCCTCTATATTGCCTCTGTACTTGTAGTAGACTTCAAAATAGCAACTTCCAGAAATCTGCTGTAATAATCAACCACCACCAAAATACTCTCTCCTGTGGGTAGGGGTCCTAATAAATCTGCACTGCAGTCTTGCCAAGGAGCACTTGGTGGCAAAACACGAGATATCGGATCAGGCGGGTCACAACTTGAAGTAACTTGACAGGCATGATAAACCTTCCACAAATTCTCTACATGTTTGTTCATTCCTGGTCACCACACCTTACTTCGAAGCCGATAATTTGTCTTCACCACCCCCTGATGACCCTCATGTGCCAGTCTGACCTTGGGTACCACTATCCTTGTACCACCAAGCGAATCCTTTGTACAACCAAGCAAAAGCTCGCCATAGGTGCATAATTCGTCTTTGATGTGTACATATGAAGGGATCGCACACTGTTCCCAGTTCCCAGATTCACACAGTTCTTCACTAAGCACAGTTCCTCATCACCGTAAGACGCTTCTTCAAACTCCTTTAGTGATGATGCTACACGTATGCAGTTTTCTACAACAGCTCTGATGAAATCGTACTCCTCACCATGGTCTAATTGTTTCATGGAATTCAAACGAGATAATGCATCAGCGATGTTTGTCTTCCCAGGCTGGTACACGACTTTAAACTCGTACCCTTGTAACTGCAACACCCATCTCTCAACTTGCACACAAGGCTTTGACCTACATGAATAGATTTGTTCCGAGGGTTTTGTGATCTGTTTCCAGCTCAAAGCTTCTTTCAGACAGATACATGTTGAATCGCTCACAGGCCCAAACTAATGCCAATGCCTCTTTCTCCGTCTGACTATAGGACCTCTCCACGTCTGTCAAGCTTTTAGATGCATACAAGACAGCCCTCGATGTCCCTCCTTGTTCTTGGAAAGAACTGCACCTAAACCCACACGAGACTCATTTGCAACAATTCATGTCCTGAGCTATTAGACACTTCAGCTCTTGAAAAGCTGTCTGCTGTTCTTTGTCCTACTTGAAGGTAACGCTCTTTCTGGTCAACTCTTGAATTGGATGCTACATCTGGCATGAACTTTGCTAAATACTGAACCAGACCAATAAAAGATTGCACCTCACTTGCGTCCTTAGGAGACCGTGCATCTCTAATGACAGCAACCTTCTCTTCACTTGGGTTAACACCATCGCTGGTCAGTTTGTGACCGAAAAATGTGAGCTTTGACAATCGAAACTCGCACTTGTCTCCGTTCACTGTCAACCCCACTTCACTCAGCCTATCCAACACAGCAGAAAAACATCAGTCATGTTCCTCTACGCCCTTGCCATTGATAATTAAATGGTCCGCAATGCTCGCAACTCCGGAACAACCCCTCAGCCATCTCTAGCAATTTGCATATATTTGTCTGGTGCCAACATCATCCCGAACATCAGCCGCTTATAACGATAAAGACCTCGGTGTGTGACAAAAGTAGTGATGTGTCGACTGTCCTCGGTGAGCAGAATCTGATGGAAACCCCATTTCATATCAGTCTTGCTGAACACAGTACTCCCGTTCAAATCGTGTAAAAGCTCCTCCACTGTTGGAATCGGGTGTCTTTCACGGAGATTGCTTCATTTGCATGATGCATGTCCACGCACACCCTTATGTCTCCATCGCTCTTAGGAACAACCACCAAAGATGAGATCCATCCTGACAGCCCATCTGGTTCCTGTGCAAGAGATTGAGAATTTCCACAGTTTCACAACCGAGTAGCATTCAGCCATCGCCCTTGACCACCAGAAAGTCTGCTCTACAACCAGTGTTGTTACCAGTCGGCGATACATCTGCAGAAAAAATCCCAAGAGTCGGTAAAGGTTCCCTACCACCGTAAGCAAAAAGCTCTCTGGCTGACTTGCATGACTCACAGTCTATCCCTTTCAGTTTCAACATCTCCCAGGTCTGTTGTCTGGGCATCACGTTACAAGTAGCTCCAGAAGCAATAAGGACATCAGATACAGCTACACTTCCAACTATCAAGGTAACCAAATCACTAATTTTGCGCTCATGGCCAGTTAACTGCTCCACAGTAAATGCAAGCTCGGGACTATGCTGAACTGGTCTGGTAGGTTTTTCGCTGTGATTCCTGTCAGCCACAAGGTTTGTTTCTTGTGACCTTAGCTTCGACAACCACGACCACTTCTTCCTCTACTGTCACCTCTTCCACTCCCAGTATATCGTCTTCCATCATCAGAACCGTTGCTACCTTTATCCCTTCTTGATCTCGAGCCACCACCACCACGCTGACGAGCTTGAGGACATTTAACTCTGAAATGGTCAATAACACTGCACATTCTGCAAGCTCGGTCAAGCACTGGACACTTCCTGTCTTCACTGAAATGTCCTTCTTGATCGCAACTAAAGCATTTCTTTCCTTTCCCAGAACGTGTATTGGTTTGCAGGTCACTTGCGTTTAAATTATGTTTCAGGTGGCTCAGTTGGCTTTTTGAGTAATGATACCATTCAACTTTGAGCGACTGGAGCACCCCCATATTCAATCCGACTGAAAATCAAATGCTACTGGAGAAAGATGAAAGTTTCAAATGGGGTACATTTTATCAGGTTTTGAGTTACCATAGCAACCAAATAACGCCATATCTCATTTTACAAGAGACCAAATAACTTACCATCAGGGAAAATTTTTGAGAAATGATGTTGGGATCTCGGACTTGACATAGTTGTTTTAACGATGGCAAAATTTCAAAAAAACCTATACAGGCGTTTTTGAGCAAATCGCAAGTGAAATTTTAAGCTGTCAAAGTACAACAAAAACGAAGCTATTTTAAAAGTTATTGCAAACTTTATCCACAAAAATTGACTAAATGATATTTTACTTTTAAAGAATCTTATATCATCTTGTTACCTCGAGTGAAAATCTCAGAGAAATCACTTTGTTTTTGACTTTCAGAAAATCAACTGGTGTGGGGTGGTATTTTGCTTCTTATCAGAAACCGCCCCTAAAGTTGTTAAATTGAGCGGGAATTAAATTACACTTGTTGAATTTCTTGGAGACTTGGCCCTCAAAGTAAAAAAATTGAGCTATTTCTCAGACATTTTCACCCGAGATTATTTTTTTATTTTATTCCTCCAGTCCCTACCTGATACAATAGATATGTAAAGATAGCGTGAAAAAAAGTAATATAATAGCAAATATAACACTTAAATTGAGTTACACGGTACCCGAGGTAATTACATGATAGAAAATTCTTTTGAGGCCAAAATATCATTTAGTCAATTCTCGTGGATATAGTTTGCGATAACATTTGAAACAGCTTCGTTTTTGTGGTATATAATTTGACAGCTTGAAATTTCACTCGCAATTTTCTCAAAAATGCTTTTAAACATTGTTTTGAAATTTTGCCATCGTTAACACAACTTCGTATTTTAAAAAGTATCCCTGAAAGCAAGTTATTCAGTGTGTAAAATGGGGTATGGCTTCATTTTATTGCTATGGTATCTCAGACCTCCGTAAGACTTACCTCATTTGAAACTTTCATCTTTCTCCAGCACCCCTGAAACATTCGATTTTCTATTGGATTGATAATGGTGCTGCTCTAGTTGCTCAAAGTTGAACAGTATTGCTTCTCGAAAATCCCACTGAGCCACCTTAAGTCCCTGCACTTAGCGTAGACCCAGCGCATCCTCAAAAATGATGACAAGGAAGATGACAATTGGTCAGTAATAATATTACACAACTTCATTTTAACAAGTATGGGGTCTTAATTTTCTCTTACGTTCCAACTATAATAAGAAATTTCTAAAGGATTCAGATACACCATACTTTAACAAGCAAATCTTGTTTTCTTTCCTGGATCTAAGGTCTTTATAATTCTAAGGATGAACAAGATATGATCCTCTTTAATAATATAGAGATCCTCGTTGACCGGAGGACTTTTTTTTACCACGATTTGATTGAAAAGGGTGTCTTTACGCTGCACGATGTAATTGATGCCAGTAGCAGTTTTTTTTATATTTGAACAGTTCCAACTTACAGCATTATGGAATTAAGTGTTAATTTTCGAAATTATTTCCGCGTAGTCTCCGTAATCCCGAGGGCCTTACGGAAAAAAAAGGCAAGGTGTGTGCTAAGCCTAACGTCAACTTTTATCCGGCACGTGGCACCTTTTTTCAGTTATATTTGCTCTTAACCATCAACTTCTTGAAACTTGGATCTAAACACTATTATTGGCTTTTCTAAATAAAAGGAAGCCTCGGGCAACTGGTCCAATGAAATGGGACCGCAACTTCACTCTGACGGCTTTGCCAAGAACCCAGATTAATCCTTAATGGAGTGAAGGTCACTTGGAAAGAAAATCAATTGAGAGAATTTTACTACCAGCTTATCAATTGTACTGTCGCTACCAAGAGAAACCTTACTCTCTATGGAATTACAGACAATAATATTTGCTTCTTCTGTGGTGAGCCTGACCCAGTTTTTCATATATTTCAAAATTGTAGTACCATACCTTATTTTCACCATCGGCTTTTGAACTGGTTCAATGAGATGCATAACACCTCAATATTGTTTAGTATGGTAAGTGGGAAGGATAATAGCAATCCTAGAAACTGAATTTCTCTTTATTATTTGTTAACTGTTATCTAACTTATCACAAGGTAAATAAGACTAATCTTGACTGGGTTGAATTCATTACAAAAGAAAATCATGTTACTGGTATTGTCTTATGATGCTTCTTTGCATTTTCCATCCTGTTAAACACTCTCAAAAGGTGTTAAATTAATGAAAGGATATGAAGTGATATATTGCTATATTAACTGTTAAATAAATTACAGGATATGTAATTTAAAAATGACTGTATATCTATTGCTGTTACGAACGTAACGTTTCCTTCAAAAAATTGTTAGAAATCGATACTGTATAGTATAAGCAGGGCAAAGAAGCTGTCTTGTACTATAAGCAGTGCTCATAGCTGTGCTGTTTTGTAAGTAGTGTATCTTGCTTTTCATTTTATTGTATTATTGTAACGCTGCAGCATAAGTATTGTAAACTGTAAGTAAACATAACAAAAGTAAATTTAAAACAAAATCCAGAGGGGGTTGGGTATACTCCTAGACCATTCATGGTACGAAAACCGGCGATAACCACTGACATCACCTTGATCAGTCACAGAACAGTCGCACAGCAGCAAAGAGTCTATTTGTTAGCCTTGCACTATGTACTGTAGAAACTTCTCAACGAATATATGTTAAAAAAATCACAATACACCAACATACTACAATGTGGTCACCAGTTAGAGATGTAGAGTTTGTCCAAATGTGGACTCAGCCTGTAGAATTCTGTTGCAAATGAGTCTCGTGTGGGTTTAGGTGCAGTTCTTTCCAAGAACAAGGAGGGACATCGAGGGCTGTCTTGTATGCATCTAAAAGCTTGACAGACGTGGAGAGGTCCTATAGTCAGACGGAGAAAGAGGCATTGGCATTAGTTTGGGCCTGTGAGCGATTCAACATGTATCTGTCTGAAAGAAGCTTTGAGCTGGAAACAGATCACAAAACCCTCGGAACAAATCTATTCATGTAGGTCAAAGCCTTGTGTGCAAGTTGAGAGATGGGTGTTGCAGTTACAAGGGTACGAGTTTAAAGTCGTGTACCAGCCTGGGAAGACAAACATCGCTGATGCATTATCTCGTTTGAATTCCATGAAACAATTAGACCATGGTGAGGAGTACGATTTCATCAGAGCTGTTGTAGAAAACTGCATACGTGTAGCATCATCACTAAAGGAGTTTGAAGAAGCGTCTTACGGTGATGAGGAACTGTGCTTAGTGAAGAACTGTGTGAATCTGGGAACTGGGAACAGTGTGCGATCCCTTCATATGTACACATCAAAGACGAATTATGCACCTATGGCGAGCTTTTGCTTGGTTGTACAAAGGATTCGCTTGGTGGTACAAGGATAGTGGTACCCAAGGTCAGACTGGCACATGAGGGTCATCAGGGGGTGGTGAAGACAAATTATCGGCTTCGAAGTAAGGTGTGGTGACCAGGAATGAACAAACATGTAGAGAATTTGTGGAAGGTTTATCATGCCTGTCAAGTTACTTCAAGTTGTGACCCGCCTGATCCGATATCTCGTGTTTTGCCACCAAGTGCTCCTTGGCAAGACTGCAGTGCAGATTTATTAGGACCCCTACCCACAGGAGAGAGTATTTTGGTGGTGGTTGATTATTACAGCAGATTTCTGGAAGTTGCTATTTTGAAGTCTACTACAAGTACAGAGGCAATATAGAGGCAATCACCCCTATGTTTGCCAGATTTGGTGTTCCATTTTCCCTGAGGACAGATGATGGTCCCCAGTTTGTGTGCGAAGAGTTTGAGTCATTTCTCCAAGCACACTGGAGTTGAGCATCGCAGGATGACACCACTGTGGCCTGAAGGCAAACGGCGAGGTTGAACACCAGAACCATTCTTTGCTCAAGTCTCAAGGCAGATTGCTAATTTAGAAGGGAAAAATTGGCGAACCGAGTCAGTTACTTGGCTGGTGGCCTACCAATTCATTCTGCAAGCAACCACAGGTGCCATACCGTCCTACCTGATGTTTGGTCGGGAGATCAGGACAAAGTTGCTGGAATTAAGAAGAGAAACCGTAGAGGTGCCAAGAGAAGAAGTTCGAGATCGCGATTGGTGGAATATTAGTTAAAGGGCAAACCCCATGCCGATACATGTAGAGTTGCAATGCCCAAGTCCATATGGATTTGCGACACTGTACTACTGAAAGTGAAAAAGTCTGACAAGCTTTCGCCTCCCGGGGGGTACTCCCACGAATTTTGGATAGCGGTGTGCCGCGAAGGTTCTTAAACCCTGACCCTATTTAAGGACTAAGAAAGCGAAAATTGATACCCTTTTTAAGGCCCGAACACGAAAAATGACACTCTATTCAAGGCCATTAAACCTCTGTTCTTCTGTTGCAAAAGCATCTTGTTAAAACTTAAAAGGATACAAAGTTTAAAAAAAAAAAAAAAAAACATTCGTATAGTGGGCGCTTTCGCACTCCAGTATTAGATAATACAATTTAGCTACCCTATCTAAGGACCACACCAGGAACACAGTTACAAAAGGGTCAAAAAAGATACCCTATTTAAGGACCGAGAACCTCAAAAACCATACCCTATTTCGCGGCACGTACCTATATAGCCCATATATGGGAGTACCCCCCGCGGGTTTCGCCCAACTTTCGTCTGAGTCCTTTCAAAGTTGATCAGAAGACTTGGACAGAGGTAACAGTCAGAAACGATGATGGAGATGAATTCATTAGGAATACTGCTTTCATAAAGAAGTACAACGAGCAAGATAGTGTGTCCAGACCAGTTGGAAAAGAAAACAGTTCACCACAGGAAATTGAACAGAGAGAAAAAGTTGTCACACCAATGATGACAGGAGGGTCTGGAAACAGCCCAGTGCCTCTTCAGAGTTCACCGGGAAAGGGAGGGGAAACTGAAAGCCAAATGCAGACAGAAAGTCCGTTGATGAGTTAACAAACTGTGTGTAGGTCGTTGCAAATTGTCAAGAAGCCTGAGCGCCTCGGAGACTTTGTGTTATCGCTAAGGGGTTAAGAGAGTCTTACTTAGGGCGTTGATTGTTTTTGCTTTGTCTTTGACACTTGGGGCGTTGATAATTTGAAGATTTTGTTTCGTCGGAGGAACAGTTGAGATGTGACTGTCATAGTGTGTTAATTAAGCGTTCGGGTAAACTTAAATCTTTTTCCTTATTTTTTGTCTGTAGAAAAGGAGGTAATGTAGTGTTGTGAACAATTCCGCACGTGTGGCATGTAACAGAACCAATTACGTTATATCTATTGTTCGCACAATTTATATAGAGCAGCCATAGTGTATGTGCAGGGTGTGTGCAAAGCAACGGTTGATTCGTGCGTATTGAAGTGAGAGTTGTTTTATTTACCGCGTCTCTGCAATGACCATGCACAATCTGTTGTTTTGAGCTCATAGACTATGCATGAATTGTGAAACCAAAACAATTCTGTTTGTTAGTTCCTAGGTTAGTAGTATTTAACAATTGTGTTCTGTGCACGTTCAAGGCCAAAAAAGAGGTCAAAAACAATCCAGCAACAAAGAACTTTGTTGGGTTTCACAACCATTGCCCTCTAATAACTATGCCAAGACTTTCACCAGTTCATTGGACCAAAAGGTCTGCTGCAGTTAGATCTCCAAAGTCCTAGCCACAAGGCTTTTGTTTTAGACTTGTTAAAATGAGACTTGAGATGGCACCAAAATCAGCTTGAAATGAATGATCTTTCATGAAACCGGATTGGTCAATGTTTTAAAGTAAGTAGCACGTTTTAATTATCAAGCAATTTATAATCCACGTTTAATTAGTTGATTGGGTGCCAGTTTGATGGTGAGCTAAAGGAAGTTGAAGTCGTCTTTCGGAATCAGTGTGATAACTCGATTTTTTTCCGTTGAGAAATAAACATTTCTCTGCGTCGAGGCTTGCATTAAATCTGGTGCAAGAAGCTCAAAGATCTGAACATAGAACGCAATTGGATGGCATGCTAGTCCATCGCAGTGTTTCCACCAACATTAAATTTAATTTGCTGGTACCCATTTTAAAGGCCTGGGTAGGAGTGGCACTGCGAGGTAAAGTGTGTCAGTCATAGGCTTTTCTAAATATTCCCAGTCAGGGCTCTATCCTACACCACTCCATCTGGAGTTTAGCACTGTAACCCACTTTTAATGATATATTGAAAACATTACTTTCTTACTGCTCAAGCACTGTAAGGTTTGTCCATAGTTAATATTAACTACATGTATGGTTTGTCAAGTGCCTTCTTTTTCAGTCAACTTTTCAACATGTCCCTGGATTGGCATATAACATTGACTTCCTTTAAAGATTTGGTTTCAATTGAAGGATCCGGGTTCCAAACATCAGATAAAGGGTCTACGCCTTTTCTCCAAAGGGCAAAAACTAAATGGTACTTTTTGGCAAGTGTTTAATTGAAAATGCAAAATAATATCTTTTTGTAGATAATACATCGTGACCTGGCAGCTCGTAATGTTCTTCTTGATGACAACTTTGTTTGCAAAGTTACCGACTTTGGTCTGGCTTACCAAGATTTTAAGTATGGACCTGGAAATGCTAAAAAGGTATCTCAATTTATAATTTTAGTCAGCCATTACACAACTAACGTGGAGGGAAACAGTTTTTAAAAACTGTTTAAAAGAACTTAAAAAGTGGCTCAACCTGGTTCCAGGTTTTTTCACATTTCTTTGCTGAATCAATTACTACCATTTTTTGTTGATGGTACAATACATTATTTTAGTCACAAAATACAAAGTTGCAGTCATTTCTAAAGAAGTTATGGTCGTTTTCCTCACGCAGAACCACTGCTATTTTAATTGGCTAATACAGATTTTACACAAAACATACTGAGTGTTCACTAACAAGCTTTATACCGTTTGTATTTACAGGGCTGTATGCCAATCAAATGGACTGCACCTGAGATTCTGTTAGGAAATGTGGCTGAGCTCTCACCTCAAAGTGATGTGTATGTACAATGTAGATTTTCCTGCTGCCTCAGTTAAGGCTCTGTTATACTAGACCATTTTTTCTTGAAACTAGTCTTGCAATTTTGTTGCGCCGTTGCAAAACAACTGAAGTTGTACGAGACATTGCCTAGTAAAGTATTTCCTAAAGTGAACAACGTAGCGAAACTAGAACTTGATTCTACTTTGTGGAACGGTTGCTGCAACAAAAGCGTTGTTAGACATGTCCATTTCTGGGAGTTATACGCTAAGGAATTTCTAGGAAAAAATTGCGAGACAAGTTATGAGTGGAATTAGGTAGCGTAACAGCACATTAAACTCATTATTTTCATCAAATTGAAAAGGTAAAACCAGTAACGACCTCCAGAAATACTGTTTGCCATTGCTGCAACAAATTCTGGCGGGATTTTGCAGACAGCCGATGAGATAATCGACTACCATTATAATATGCACGAAAGCTTGTTATTCTCCAGTCGCACAAAGACTCCTGTTCAAATAATTACATTTGCGTTAATTGTTTATGTATAAAATTGTAAATTAGTCGTCTAGGGATTTCGGAGCACGAGAAAAACAACCATAATTTTATTATAATTTTACGTTGTGTTCTTCGATCTGTAGAGTTCTACTGTACACTCTGACCTGATCTTTAAACAGGAATTATATTCTATTGTTTATGTACTGTTCCTTGTAAATAGTGCACTTGTATACCCAGCTCTGATCTGCATGTCTGATCTACAGGTGGTCTTATGGAATTGTCTTGTATGAGATCTTCACCATTGGTAAGGTTAAAAATTTGTTGAATATTGACAGCAATAAAAAGTAACAAAGACAACTGATAGAAATCAGAAACTGAAATGTCAAACAACTAGCAAGAAGATCCCACTCAAATTAGAGGATGGATTGATATAAACCAAAAAGTGTTATTTCTTTAAGCTAACTTATAACAAAGTTAAAACACACTTGTGTTCCTTGACAGGAGGAATTCCATACCCAGAATGGTCAGAAGGCAGAGTAGTTCAAGCAGTCCTGGATGGATATCGAATGCCAAAACCTGACCACATAGACGACCAATTGTAAATTTATTTAATAATTATTGGTGGATATTTACCGAACCGCGAATCGGCGAGGTAAATATCCACCACTTTTACTGACACTGAGATGAATAATTGTTTTAGAGTATTCCACACAATCTGAATAACCCGGCGGGGGGTGGGGGTACTCCCTTATTTGGGCTTAACGGGGACGCGCCGCTGGATAGGGTATGGTTTTTTGGCCTCGCTGTCCTAAACAGGGTATACAATTTGCTTGCCTTTGTCATGAATGGGTTAAAAACCTGTCCTAAACAGGTTATGGTATTACGAGTCTCTTTCTTTTCTTAGCCTGCGACCCGGAGCCTGCGAGAAGTTGAAAGAGCATGCGATCGAACGGCGGACAAGCGACCCGTTTCTTTTCCTGATTTGCATGATGTCAGCTGAGTAAAGCGACTGTTAACCGAACATTACAATGTCATCAGTCAACTTCAGATCATTTTCTGGACAAGAATGCTATTGTTGTCGGTATCTTAATGTAAATATAGCAGTATTATAACACGCGCGCATTTACAGAATGGATCATACCAACCAGTAGGCCTAGTTTCTCTGTCTTGGATAACGTGATAAAAGAAAGATGTCACTGTGTTGCACAAGCATGAGGGATCCCGCTGGCATATATATTGTTTAGGGATATTTTTCTCTGTAAAAGTTCTATTTGTGCCTTAATCAAAATAAAATTGACCTTTAAAATATAAGTTCCACTTATCCATTATACAGTAATTGAAGAAATCATTAATTTGCTATTTTAAAAAAAATCACATTTCTATAGATGAAATGACGACATTTTGCTAGGCAAACTAATTTAGAGCTTAATGCTTGATGGCTTTTTGTTAAGTTCAAGTGTAGAGACGCAACAACTCAGCTGAAAACTGGGTTTTAGACGCATCCAGCATGATTTCTCTGATTTGAATGACTTACTAAACAGTTTAATTCCTATAAAATCAGCGAGTGTGCATTTTGGCACTTGTCCTAAACAGGGTCTTGAAATGGAGGCTGTTGTCCTACAAAGAGTAGGGTTTCTTGTGTGTTTTTGTCCTAAGCAGGGTCAGGATTTCAAACCCTCGGCGCCACCCCTATACCCAAACATGGGTCAAGTACCTCCCCGGGCTGAATAACTAGCAGACCAGAGAGTAACTTTATTTGTGACAATAAAATTATACCGACAAAAGCCATTTTGTTTTTCGTCGGTTCCTCGGAGGTGAATAGTACATGGCTAATCACCTCCGAGCTAGTCAGTCATTATCATCATTGTGATATCTGGATTTCACTGGCAGAATATATCTAATATTCTTCAATTCCTCCTCGTTTTCTAACTTTACTGCGCCATGGATCTAATAAACAATTTTCTTACAATCTAAATGCAATGTAAACAGTTATTGTCTCAATATTCAAAGGATGTTAAAAAGTCTGACTTTTTATAGATATTTTGGTGCCTTATAAATGCACGCAAGTTTAGTCAATCATGTTCTGCTGCACAATTATTTGATTTAACTAAACTTCAGTTGAAATTGCTGAAGAGAAGGTTCTCTTTTAACTTAATCCTTCTCTCAGGCGTTCTGAAAATTATTTTTTAAAAAATATAGTGAGATCAGACTGGTAATGGTTACGGATTTTTCTACGTGTCTATCGTTTAGGTACGATGTAATGACAAGGTGCTGTAACTTAAACCCTGACTTCCGTCCTCCTTTTGAAAAACTACGACAAAGAATGGATATGTACCTTCGTGAAGAGGTTTGTAGTAATGGGCCAATCAGTAATCCAGGTTAACTGAGAATTCCATAGCCTCCTACGCAGACGTTCTTAGGCTTGTCACGCGTTCCTCCCCACGAACGTGGGGAGGAACGCGTGACAAGCCTAAGAACGTCTGCGTGGGAGGCTAAGAATTCTATGGACTTGGTTCTAAAACCATCATAATTGTAATTGTGGAAATATTTTCCAACAAAAAGGTTTCGAAATCCGATAGGAAATCGAGACATTTCAGTTTGTTGTAGACAGAAACCTTGTATCAGAATAATTTTAGATAGTTTACAGTCCTTTTTTACATTTTTGTTAAAGAGGTAAATGGTTCCCTGGAATAAAACCGGTAACAAATTCCTAAGGGAACTCGAGCCAATGAATGTCAAAGTTCAGCGAAAATAGTAATGCTCAAACAAAGGTGGAATTTCATCGTCAGTTTCATTTCACCAGACAGTCAGTGCTTTCAAGTGTCGAAAATTAGATTTCGAAATTTGGTGCTGTTAGAAATGATTTTTGTTAGAAGATATTTAAAACAGTGGCACAGAAATGTCCGAAACGATCGATGGAAATAATCACGGTACAAAGTTTCTGTCCACTTGTTAATCGAACTTGTGGTGGATTCCTTCTTAATACTTAAAACCTTTCGAAGTACTCATTTGTTACTATTATTCCTTCCAGACATATACGGAACTGATCAACATGGAGAAATATGACGGCGTTAAATACTCCAAGGTTGAAGATCTTGGAGCTCAAGGTGAACCACCAAGCGAGAAAGTCAAGACGAGCACTACTGGAAAGAAATTGGGAAAATGGTCAAGTGTCCGTTAAATACTCAGGTGGCTATTATGGCTTTTATGTTCAGTAATCGTTAATTTAGTCTGTGTTTTGTTCAGGATCAAATAGTCTTTTTATTTACCAAACTGTATGTCCTTATTGAAATGTCTGGATTGCACAAAGATAACAATTAATTTCAAATAAATGACGGGAGTTTTGAAATTCAAAGACATGTTTCGGCAGAAAAATCTGCCTTCATTAATGTGTCGCAATTTGTGCATGGAGCATAGAATAGAAATACTGAAAAATGATAATGAGTAGAATAGCTGGAAAAAGAGAAGAACTTTCAAACTTAGGAAAAGCGTGATGATTACAATAACAAGTTTAGATTAACATGTTTGATTTAACAACTGATTCTGATTCTGAGAACTGTCGAGCCCTATGCTCCATGGATTGCTTTTACGTACTTGATCAAGCTTGCACCACCTTCCAGCTCAAGATCAAGGAGGCTTTGCACATCCGGTGGGAAAACCTTTCTCTCAATCATCAAATCATTTATTTGAAATTAATTGTATATCCTTGTCTTTAGAACGTCACTACCTATATAAGTACGTGTGAAGTTAAACTTAAGTGAATGTTAAGGTTCACAAATGTTGAGTTAGGTAAAGTTTCACTTTTGAAGTCTCTTTATTTCGTCGCAACAAAAGTATAAAGTAATCTGAGATTTTTAAAAATGTGTAGGTTTGAGAACGAAAGCCCACTAGGTTAAAACGACTTTACCTCACCTAATCTAATGCTCAACTGAAGATATTATTTAGATGTTTTATTTAAGTAGCGAACGTACGTCTATAGAACTTAGTTTCGTGGAAAAGGGTAATTTGATAATTTGAAGAAAATAATTTTAAAAAAACCCTAGTAAATTAATAATAACAACGGGAAAGTATTATAACTAAGTACAAAATCACTCTTAGGCCTCTGATGAAGGCTAATAATCTTTCAGGGTTTTTCTAAAACTTTGAAGAGATGTAGCATTCTTTATGTTTAGAAGTTTATTGCAAAAATTCATCCACTGCAAATCTGACCCAGCATTTGCCGAAATTAGTTCTTGGTCGGAGGAGTCATGGATGCTAGGGATCAAATAACTTTGGTGCTCATGTATACATACATTCAGCAAGTTCACTCAGTTATGCTGCTTTGTAATTTAATAGTGTTGCAGTGGTGGATCTAAGGGAAGGGCCCGCTCCCCCTTATTTGGGTAAAAAGAAGAAATTACATTATTATTACGTTGCTGAGATAAACTGCACTTTGCTATTGCTAAATTTAAATTTTCACTAACTGATCAAGTCAGGAGAAGGAAAGTATTATACAAATAATTTGTGAAGTTTTCATAGAGCAACTTGCTGTCTCAGTAACACATCGTCGATGTAACAACAAGTAACGAACAAGATATTTCTCGGGCAACAAAAATCAGGATTACTAAGGAAATTACTGTTAAGTACAGTTGCCAGTATTTAATCGATGTTACTTTAAGCTACTATCCGTATCTGATTTTTTTTAAAGGGACACAGTCAGCTGACGAACATGCGCATCAGATACCATTTCATTGCTATATCACAGAGACACGATCCATACTGTTTTTAACCAAATATGATAAAAAACAGCATTATAGGATGAGCAAAAGCACACTCAAAAACATTTTCAGTAAACGAATGAAAATCAAGCAAAATACCACGAAGATTGAAGTGGAATTCTAGATGTACTTTGATTGCAGGTTGGGGTGAACTCTTTTCAAAGAGAGAAAACTAATGTCCAGTTCAGCGTGGCCCCAAAGCTGACTGTGTCCCTTTAATCATCATGTTCTTATTATTCGGAGTATGCTATTACTCATTTGCCGCACACTGAAGTGCTTTGTTTCTGATATTAAATAAATTGCTGCAATTCAATAACGATTTATATTAAATGCTTTTTCTTAAGGAAAAATCCATTATAGAGTGTTATTTAAGCTAAAGTAGCTATTTTTAGTAACGGTTTTTAATGTGTTGAAGAAAGCCAACTCAGTGGACTACGCGAGAGGTATTCACTGAAAAGGCACTAAAATATGAAGAGGTGTTTTGGTCTGCACATGCTATCATTAAGTAATACTTATTCTTGTAAAACACTCTATATAACAGCTTGAATAAACTCTTAAAATTAAAATTTAACTTTGTCTATATATATATATATATATATATATATATATATATATATATATATATATAGGTTGAATGAAGAAAGAAGTCAAATGCAAACTACTCACAGGTCCATGTTTAATGCGTTGAACAAACGTTTCGCACTTCGGGCTTCTTCAGTGTTCACAGGTAAAAATACTTGGCTAAAACTAAGTCGATTACAATATCTTAAATAGCTAAGAAAGTGATAGGTAAGAAGTAAACAGATTACGTAATAACAGGAAAAATACAAACAAAAACTAATGAGTTGGTGACTAAACGAGCTGATTAATAGACAGAAAAACAACTTTAACAAAAATGAAAATTTGCAATTTTCTAATGTGTCGTAAAGTAAACAATAGAGTTAATTATTTTGAAGGTGGGTAACAACCTTGACAATAGTAATTAAAAAGCATTGTATCCAAAAGCGAGGGTTGCATAAGAGTTGCGTAGCAGAAAATGGAAAAAGTAAAAACTATAAGGCGGTAACGTAGAAAAAGGCACGATGAAATGTTTAACGTAACAAAATCCAAACTATAAGTCCTTGAATAATTGAAACAGTGAGTCAGACAACAGTATCCTATAAAGGGGTCCTTAAACGGAAGATACCGTAATAAATTCCCCGATGTAAGCCACTGAGCTAGCCCATGTAAACAAAAATAACAAGTTCCTAAAGAAAAGCCTTTGAACGTTTTAAAGAAAACACTTGAATAGATCATTGTACCTTGTTTGTTAAATTGAATAAAAAATCATTAAATTAAGGAATTAAAAAACTAAAAATGAATAAAAATGAATAAAAAAGGCAATATCGGATAATGGCTAAAAATGCATAAAATTTATTGATTGAACCTAATTCTATTTTTGGAGTTAAATTCCGATCGTTTATTAAGGCCGTGAGGATGGAGGGTACACAATTGGGAGCACCAGAAAGCTTCCCTTGTGAGTAAACGCCTATCAAGGTGGTCTTCACTTTCATTTACAACCTTTTCGATTACAATGAACTCAAAGTCAGACATCAGGTGTTCAACCCTATTGAAATGCACGGCTAATTCGCACGTGGTCTTATTTGTTAACATAGCCGACTTGTGATTTCGAAACCTGACCTTGAATTCATTGGACGTAGAACCAACATACTGAACCTTACATTTCTTGCAAGTGGCCAAATAAATTACGTTTCTAGATTTGCAATCAAGATGTTGCCTTATAGTGTAATAACGATCTGTACTAGTACTGTAAAAAATCTTGTCCTCCTTAAAATAGTTCTTACATAAATCACATTTTTTTCTACATTTAAAACAACCTGTAGCAGAATGGTCGTTGTTACTATAATTAGATCCCTTGGGTCCCGCTAAAAGCTCTTTGATGTTTTTGGCTCTTCTATAAGATGGAATAATTGACCCTTTGGGAAAAATCTGTGCTAGAGTGGGTGAATCATAAATGAAATGGCTATAAGACTTAATGATTTTGCTAATATTTGGCAAATGTGGGTTAAAATTAACCACAAGGGGGAAAATAACCTTCTTCGTGCAAAAAACCAAATAGATAACGTTTTTAGAATCACAAGAAAGTCTGGAATGAATGGTGTATTTTTTGCCCGTCCGAAAACTTTGAAAAAAATTGGATTCCACCAAGAAATTCTTGGTGGAATCCAAATTTTTTTCAAAGTTTTCGGACGGGCAAAAAATACACCATTCATTCCAGACTTTCTTGTGATTCTAAAAACGTTATCTATTTGGTTTTTTGCACGAAATGTCGTTTACAATATGTAGGATCTACAACCACTGATTTTAGAATTAGATTTCGTAATCACAAGTCTGCCATGCTCACAAACAAAACAACTTGTGAAGTGGCAGTGCATTTTAACAAAACCCCACATACCCTGGATGATTTTTCCTTTCAATGCATCGATCAGGTGCAGGCCCCTCCAAACTCCGAAGAAATCGATAGGCTTTTAATTACAAAAGAGGCTTATTGGAGTGCTCAGCTGTTCTCTCTGACACCTCATGGCTTAAATAAAAGGAAGGAATTTCATTCAAAAAACCGAATTTGTTATAATTAGTTTCCTTCCGCATAGTGCACGTCCCTACATGATCAATCGTTCAAAGGCCCACTTCTTGGATTTTGTCAGCCCCTTAGGTGTTCTGTGAACTCAAAGGCCCTGCACGGGGAGCTTATTATGATCTATATTGTTTAAGGGCCCCTCCAGGGATTTTGTTGTTTTTTTCTTTGGCCCTTTTGGGCTCCAAAGGCCTTGTTTTGGGATTTTGTTACGTAATACTTGTGCATTTCTTCAGACTTTTGTTCTTGATGCGTACTCTTTAGTAATTGTATTTTTTAGCCAGCTTAGATTTTTAACTTTTAGATTTTATCCTTGATCCTTTGTTAATTGTTTTCTTTAGTGTCGTTTTTTCTAGTTCGTTAAATTAGTTTTTTGTCGTCTATTAATTAGCACCACCTATTGTTCTTCGTTTTTGTAATGTTATACTCTCTGGATGCTTGGCACTTGTAATTACGTAATCGCTAGCACTTAAATCTTATTTAAGTTTCGTTTTAATTCAAAGTTGTAATAACTGAAGAAGGTCTTTGACCGAAACGTTTTATTAAATTTTTAATTTTTAGCTCATTTTTTACGTCAGAAGTTGTCCGTCCTCGCTTCTCTTCTTAACTTTCTATATATATATAT
>JAHPZR010016039.1:0-60117 GCA_019787425.1 Platygyra sinensis | reverse complement strand
TCCTCTCCAAAGCCTTCGGGCTCACGGAACAAAAAAAAGGCTGACCATCAAGACTATGTGGGACCCTTACCCGATAAGAGGTACTACGATCCACAAGGCATGTCGGTCGAACGAGCCCGAGAATTCGAGCGATGGTACGACGCGACACGATCCCGACTACGTCTTCGATTTTCAAAAGGAACTCGAGGCCTATTGCGAATCCGACGTGCTGCTGCTCAAAGAGGCCTGCGAAGTGTTCTGAAAGGAATTCGAAGAGATCAGCGGTTTCAATCCCCTCGAACGCTGTATCACCATCGCCTCCGCGTGCAATCTCTTCTACCGCACCAAACACATGCCAGAACGTCAATTGGCCTCCGAACCCATCCGTGGCTGGCACGGGCAAGGCAAACCGTATTCCCATGCAGCCCTGGAATGGTTGACGTACTTGAACCACATCCAGGGCGGTGGCATTCGTCACGCATGCAATGGAGGAGAACACGTGATTCGTCAAGGCGAGAAAACCTACCACGTGGACGGGTACGATGCCAGCACCCGCGTCGTGTATCAATTCAACGGATGCTTTTGGCACGGGTGTCCCAACTGTTTCCCGGACAGTGACAAACCGCGTCACAAAATGAACGACCGGACCATGCGTGACATCTACGAAGCCACCCGACGCAAAGAAATAGCTTTGGGCACCATGGGCTACAGAGTCAGCGTTATGTGGGAGTGTGTGTGGGACGAAACGAAGAAAACCGACGACACCGTGCGTGCTCTCGTGGAACTCCTTCGGACTCGTACCCAGACCCCAACCCCGAAACGCGTTTTTCGGGGGACGTACCAACGCCATCAAATTGTATCACGTGATCGTCGACGGTGAAAAGATCCATTACCTCGATTTCACGTCCCTGTACCCCTGGACTAACAAAAACTGTTTCTATCCCGTGGGACATCCCGAGATCCACTACGCACCCACCAGCACCGACATCAGTTCATACTTTGGTCTAGTCAAATGCAAGATTCTACCACCATTCGGACTGTACCATCCCGTCTTACCCTATCGCCAAGGTGGCAAACTCACGTTTCTCCTCTGTCGAGCCTGCGTGGAACGCGAACAACCCAAACCGCTGACCGAACGCAGTCATCATTGCAGGCACACCGACGACGAGTGGTGCCTTGTGGGTACCTGGCCCACCCCCGAATTGCAAGAAGCCATTAATCGAGGTTACATCATCGAGCGCGTGTACGAGGTCTGGCACTTCCCGCGCGAATCCAACAGCATGTTCTCCTCGTACATCAACACCTTCCTCAAGATCAAACAAAAAGCCAGCGGATGGCCCGAGTGGGTGGGAGACGACGCCGACAAACGACAACAATACATCGACGACTACCAAGCCAAGGAAGCGATCCAACTCGATGCCGACAAGATCCAAAAAAATCCCGGTCGACGTTCCCTCGCCAAAATGATGTTGAACAGTTTCTGGGGCAAGTACGGGCAACAAGGCAACAAGAGTCAAGTCGAAGCCATTTCGGCGCCAGAACGATTCTACAAATTGTTGAACGACGACACTCGGGAATTGCAAACCCTTCGCGTCATGAACGACGAAATGATCGAGGTGGTCCACAAACGTGTCCAGGACGAAGAGGTGGTGCAAGTCAACATTAACATCTTCGTGGCTTGTTTCACCACCTGCTCGGCCAGGCTCAGACTCTACCAAGAAGGATTGAGTCGACTCCGTCCCGAACAAGTGTTGTACTTTCACACCGATCCATCATCTTCTCTCAGCGACCCGACGAGCCCACGTTACCTACTGGCGATCATCTCGTCGAATTCACCAGCGAATTGAAACCCGACGATCACATCGTGGAATTCGCTGCCGCTGGCCCCAAGAATTACGGGTTCACAACCAATCAAGGGAAAGTCGAATGCAAGGTACGCGGGTTCACCCTCAACGCAAGTGGGCAAGACCAACTGAACTTTGACCTTCTCAAGGCCAACGTCATCGATGAAGTCACTGCCCCCTCGACGAACCTCGCGTCATCCCCGTGCACAACCCGCACAAGATCACGCGACACGTCAACAGCAAAACCTTGGAAACGGTCGAAGAAACCAAACGATACCGAGTGGTCTTCGACAAACGCGTCGTCGATCCCGACACTTTCCTCTCGTATCCCTACGGCTACGAAAAACAGGTCACCACCCTAGACGAAAATCTCAGTCAAGCCCAGGCAGCCCACCTCAATGACGTAGACATGCAAAACGTTGCAACATTAATGGAACTCGTGTAGACCAAAATAAAGAGGTTTTCCATGTATCACGGTGTCTGTCTTAATATCCGGTTTTCGCTGACGTCATTTCCGGTCTGCCTTGTTTCCATGTTGGCCGCGCGGAACTGCACCCGACTCTGTCTCGCTTCCAGGTTGGCCCGCGCGGGCCTAGACGCAAACTCGGACCCAGACTCCCGACGGCCACGTCCGCCATTTTTTTGGTCACGTGGTATAAAAATGCGGCTCTCTGATTGGTCCAGTCAAAAAATACTGCGCTCTGATTGGGTAATCCCAAAAAGCAACCCCCTTTACTTCTCCACCCCTCCTGTCTTGCTCAGACTGGGTGAAACTGGGACTGGTGAAGATCCACGAAGACGAGATTCATTCACTTGGTACATCACGTGGCACTGCAACAGTCCAGAAACCCCACCCTAGCTCCCAGTACAACTGTCAACACCTGAGAACTGTAGAGCCCCCGAAATGATCCCGACTCCGAAATGATCCCACTTTTCCTCTTATCGACGCCGAAATGATCCCCAGGGATTTAAGGAATGGTGATTAAACATGGGACTGTGGATTGATTTTTTGTTCTTTGTTGAAATGCTGCAATCCTGGCATTTCTTTTTATTATTACGAAGTTTCACTTAAAGGAAACTATTTGTCGGGTCACTGTCTCGTTCCAGTCTCGTTCCAGTCGACCTTTGACCTATCAGTTTAGTTTGATGGATCGGATCTTGTCGACTATATGAAGCCACAAGTACGGTGAGGAAAACCTCTTAGAGGAAATTTGTCCGAAATGCTGCAAGAAGTTCAAGTGTCTTTCTGCGGGAATTTATGACGATGAGAGTTGAATGATGTAATATTATGCCGACGACTGGTGTCTTTGTGAAGTTTGCTCTATAAAGGAGGAATGGTACTCGTACTAAACGTAATGTTTTCAACGGTTTGCGTTCAACGACATTTGAGATGCCATTTTTACATTTATTTACAGACTGGAATATATTCGGATCCGGCCATGCTCTGCTATTAAAAAGTTTACTATTTCAGAACGCTGTTCATGACGAGATTCATACAACTTTGAAATTCGCCGCAGGGAGTGGGTTTCAATTTCCGGTCTCGCTATGAGAAACATTATCAGCAATCAATTAACAGGACCAGTAATCTGTCATAAATGTTGTACAGTTGATGTAATAAAGGATAAGCCCTGCACGGCATGAGTTAGAAACGAATGACAGATGACATGAACTTATATGGCTTAAGTAATAGTTAATAAATGACATAATGTATTTCATTTCCCTTTCGCGCGAATATTCAAATCACTTCGAAGACAAAACATGGCACCCTCGTCGGGAGACCATCTCCTCTCGGTCTTCGGCGCGTATTTGGACCCTCGCTCTGTGCAGAAACAAACTGGTACGTAGTGTCCACCGATTGGTGTTACCGACCGAGGGGAATTTATGGCAAGCGAGCATTTTAGACTTTTTAAGAACGATATTTTGGAAGTATCGATTCATGACTTAGTCGATGAAAATGGCGCGCGAGTGAACCCATCCTGGTTTGGCTCGTCGAGAAAGAAAGATCTTGTTGTTGTAGCAACACTTTTCGGTATCTTAGGCCGAGCCCTACGCCGAAAGAATGTAGATGAGGATATTTTTTTAAACTCTAGTGAGTTCAGCTCGATCAGAGATGGACTGAATTCCCTCACGCTTGGAAATATGGCGCGAAGCGGTAACTTTCCCGCCATCCTCCCGGAGGACGCCTCCATCTACTCCTGAGGAAAATGGAAGCGATCGTCCGAATGCTGTTTCCATAGGCCTCGGAAAACAGACCAATGAAGCACTGCAAGAAGTTGAAAAGATCGTAGGACCTCGACTGAGACCGAAACGCGCGAGAAAGGTCGCGAATGACTGTTTGGAAGCGTTGAGGGAAAATATTACATCGTACGGTGAAGACCTCGGAAAGGTCTTAGGTTATGGACTACTCTACTCTGGAGAAGAAAACGAAGAATTTGTTCGAGAAACGATTTCTTCTGCCATCATCACAGTTGCCGAAAAGCAAGGAATGAGGAAAGCATTCACCACGTTGCTGAAGGATACTGTTTACCACGAGTATGTAAACTCATTGAGAGTCCCAGACTGGATTCAACTTTATGTGAAACTGTCAACAAAGCTTCCGAAACAATTCTTGGCAAACCCTTCTTAATTTTCTTAACATCGGCCGAAGCGGGGTAAGTCTGATTTCACGTTCGTTTTATCATCTATCTTTGAGTAAAACTGACCTTGCTTGAAAGTATTACATGTAACCAGAAGTTGCATCATAATTTATCATGAAAATCAGCTTTTCACTTGTGAAGAAATTGTAAACAAATTATTCGTAAGACAACTTTTACGACACTCGTTGGACCTCTGAGCTTTTCATCCAGCGATGGAAAGGTTACTTTCATGATGCTACTATACATCAATTCTCACAACCACAAATTGTTTTAAATTGCCTTGATAGGCTAGGAGAAATTTGAAGGTGATCACTGTTGAAGCTCTGTTGTTAAAAGGCTTGTTAAAACTCTATATTGCCAAAGGAAACCAAATCTTTTTGTCAACAGGGCCCAATTAAAGAAGAGACTGTACAAATTATTTTATACACAAGCAACCTTTCAAGTTTGCTATGGTCAATAAGTTAGTTTAAAACATACTGTGCTTATTTGAGTGATCTTGGTCTGTCTGAAAATCAGGCTAGCGGTGGAAATCCTTACCAGACAATGATGCTGATCTTTCAACTGAAGGTTCCTTAGCTTGTGCAATTTATTCATTTTACAGAAAGCTATTGATGCTGGGCTTTTGCTGACAACCAATGAGATTCGAGCTCAAAAAGATCTTGTCTTTGCTGTTACAAGAAGAACATTCCAATTAGAACCCCTTGATCAGACCTTACGAGGTTATGGCATAAGTTTAAAGATGGCTTTGGCATGGCAAATCAGGCAAACCCGCCTACACCAAGCCTGTACCTCAGAGGTTCTCGAATTCAATTTGAAGATTGATGGAAGACCACTTGCAGGTACGGTATGTTCAAAATCTCCAATGATCTGTTGCATTTTCATGACAATATATTTGGCATAATTATTTTGAGACGTGATCAGAGTTTTTGCAATATATACCGGTATGTTTATGTTTTTGCAACCTAATGAGACTAAAAAGTGGCAACTTTAATGATAAAGTAAGGTGGAGAATTGTAAAACACTTATGAAATACATATATATTTAGTAATATCATCACATAATCTTCATATGCTCTCAAAACATGCATCATGGAACATAAGCAAGCATGCATGCACTGTGTTTTTTATTATAAATAGATAGACAGACAGACAGAGACAGATGAACAGTCAGTCACTGTTGTGAAGAAAGAAACAATCAGCTGACTAGGTTTTTGCAAAACATAACTAGGCATTTCATTGAATACAATGTAGGAAGAGAGCAAGTATCTGTTGGAGTTGTTCCAATTGATTTAGCAGCTGCAGGGAAAGGTGGTTCAAAGGGTAGCCAGAGTGCCTTGTCAGTTTACCCCATTGCTATTGCAAACTGTGCAGAGAAAAGGTATGTCGAAGTTAACAGTCGCAGACACAAAGTTGTGTAAACAAAATATATGTGCTAAAGGAAATTCATTATACCTTGCAACAGACACTGTCAAAAATGTTTTATTTTTTCCTTACATGACGGTTCTTTCTAATCTTTTACAGCAAACTTCAGTTGTAATTACTCTATTTTGTGTGTTAAATAAACATGCTCTTTTTTGTTCCACACTTTTAACAGGAGTGAACTGAAAAAACTAATCGTTCAATTGAATGAAGAAAAAAAGATCCTTAAAGAGGAGGGTGTCACTGTAGATGGCATACACTACAAAGTTACATTTATAGGTAAACTTAACATTATACCTGTTCGGTTTCTTTTATAGGTTGCATATAACATTAGCAAGTCACTGTCAGTATTGATACAAAACACAATGTAGCTTAAACTACAAAAAAACAGACAGTTTTCCCTTAAATTAGAAAAAAAAGATTTTGGTTGGTTTTATTCAAGGGATTTGAAACATTTTAAACTGTAGTGTAGATTTATTTTAGCCATTAGAGATATGTGTTGTCAACGCTATGTACACTGTACAAATAATCACAACGATGTTATAATGGTGCATCATTGTGTATAAAGTGAGCAATTCTGATTGGATCCATGATTGCATGCACTGACTTAATTAAGTTTTACAAGTGTGGTGTTAGAAAAGAAAAGTTTTAGAATTTATTGTTATTGAAGTAAAGGTTTTTAATGCTGAATATGTGTTCGTGATTATTATCTACTTCAGCAGGGTTACATCATTGTTTTGCAGTGACACTTGACTTGAAATGCCTGTATCTGCTTATTGCAAAGCCCAATGATGAGAACTTTGTCCTAGCTGGATCTGGAATTGAGATTGAATTCTGTTTCTTGTGTCATGCTATTAGGGTTTGTACTTGAAGACACTCATGTTTCAAGTTGAAATGTCAATTCTGTGTTGACTTCTTGTTTACCATGATAATTTTAAGTATATTTTTTATGTTAATTTTTTAAGCACTTTGGAAATTAGTAAATTGACAGCTAAATGGCAGTTATGTAAGTGGTGAAATCAAAATACAAACACTGTAATGTGCAGTATTATTCAAGGATAAATATTTATGAATGTTTTTTTAATTTCTACTAATTAAGGAGTGGATGATGGCCAATTAGTAACAATAATAATTATTTATAATGCTTGTATTGCATGGTTATCTCCCAACAGGCCTGCAAAGAGCACTGGGGTGGTTCATTTGATGAAGTGTGCCTGACCTGCCTCCAGTCTAAGGCAAATATTGAAAAGTGAGTAGATGGTAATATTACATAATTTATGTTCAGCAATGTCCACAGTTGTATTGTTTTCTACAATAATAATTACTTTATGTGTTGATGTAGGTCCAAGAAATTTGACAATGTGAAACTTGAGTCTCCATTATTTCTTAATATCTAAAGGATTAAATAATATTTTCACTTTATTTTTTTCAGATGGTCAGGAATTCGAGATGACCTCTTGTTCTTATTGGATGAGGATCTGTGCAATGTCTCCCTGTGTTCCCTTCATAGTGAAATGAGAAATACAGAGCAACTGTTGGGTTCCTTAGGGCTGTTTTCCTACAGATGTGGTGCACTCGAAGAATGCAATGAAGCCATCAGCAACTATGGCCCTGAAATATCGAGGGGATATGACAGAATTAAAGTGAAACTTCGGAAGGGCCAACAGACTGCTGTTAACAAGAACAACATATCTGTTGCATCCTTTTCTGGTAAACAAAAATTATTTACTGTACGGATCATTGAGAAGCTATAAATTTTGTTAATATCACCATCTTAATGGAATCTCTATTTTTGATTTTGTTAAAATGCAATATTATTGCAGGAAACACAGAAAGAAGCATTCTTGAGAACATTGACATGATCATCGAAAAGTCACTTCCAAAAGACAAAGTTGAGGCCTATTACAAAGAGGTGGATGGTGCCTCCAAGGATGTTGTCCTAGGCTATGTGACGTACACAAATGAAACACAGAAAGTAATTGCAGTTACAACCATACCTGAATATTATACTTTACATGATTTTATGACACCAGCATCAAATATCCAGTCAGTGTTACTATATAGCAAATATCCAGTCAGTGTTACTATATAGCAAATATCCAGTCAGTGTTATTATGTGTTGACTTAAAAGGTTGAAAAAAATTAGTAAACCACAGACTTTTCCTTTCATTGAAAGCCAAAGACAAGTTTTGGTTCAAGTATTTTTTTTGAAATGGATACCAATTACATGGATAATAAATTGTTCCTATAAAATTTGAACTTGACACAATTTGAGTATTATTTTGTGTAATAGTATGTGAAGGACATCCTACAAAGTGGAAAGTTCAAGAGAGACTTTGGCAAATACCAGCAGGAAGTCAGTTTGGATGATGCTAAAGGTGATCATTTGAACAAATAGGATCAGAGAGTATTTTTACTTTGAACTGTTTTATTTTCTGTTATGTGATATTATACAATTTTGTGATAGCTGGCTAATGTTGACCCTGCTGGTCTCACACTTTGAAAAGCTGCAGTGAATATTGGCACATTAAGTAGTGCAAATTTGTTTGTGTATAAGTCTGGGCAATCTGGTGAAATAGTTATATTAAAAGTAGCTAACTGCCCAGGGCCTTGTGGCTTTTACCAGCAGCTTTATTTTATTATTTTGAGCAAGTAGTCAGTAACTACACAGCTGAAATATTTAGATCAAAGTGCTCATATATTGCAACTCCTAATTAACTTACCATGAACTATGTAGTTTATTAGTAATAATATTATTGGAATGATACAGATGCTGTCTCTGAATTATGTTCAACATAAATATTATTTGGGGTTGTTGTTCAGATCTCAAGCAGTTCCTGGAATGTCTACGTGAGGCTTTGTCCAAGGATTTGGAGGAAATTGAGCAAAAATATCTTGCCTGTGAGCAGAGCGATCAACTTTCAGCTCCACCAACAAAAAAAAGAGGGAGGAAAAGGAAGTCTGATAAGACTTTTGAGCAAAATTATGAATCATCATCAGCAATGGCAGAACTTGCAGCCTCTCTTCAGATCTCTCATTTTCATAAGGTTTGTGAGCCCTAGGTTGCAGGACATGGTATTGAACTTGGCCTGTAATTAATGTTTATTTTGCAATGAAATTGATTTGGTAGCTCATCAGTTCATGTGCATGAGCGGCCTTCATAAAGCATGTGAATTACATGTTTTATCGCACAAAATCTCTGCCAGTTACATGTACATTATATGCTTTGATTTTATTTTTTTCAGTGCATTTACCATTAAATGGTTCATGTACTTAACAAGTAATAAAATAAGTAGGTACTTCAAACAATATCTCAGTGAACTTGAAGTCCTTTCTTTTTATTTTTCCCTTGGCTAACAATGGACTAGACTATACTCTACACTGTTTTGTGTGGACACTAAATATACAAATATTTAATGTATACATTCAATGTATCCTTACCTGATTTGTAGGCCTTCAAAGGGTGGAATGAAATTGCCAAAACAGTGAGAAACAGTGAATTTGAGGATAGCCAAGATGAACAGATTGATATTTTTGATGTCAAGGTAAAATATCTTTTCAACAATCAACCTTAAGCTTGGGAATATTTAGAGGCAGCAGTAATGCATTCATGTTACTGATCTCCTCACACGACATGTAATTTACTTTTCCAGTGCAAAGTTTGGGGTTTTCTTCTTCGTCATTTGTTTGGTGTCACTCTGGGTACTGGTGATTATGGTCACTTGACCATCAACCACTCTGCCATGTTGTTTCGACTCCATCGGTCATTTGCAAAATATTCTAATCAGGGCTTCGAAGCATCACATAAGGTCCACCGAGCTATTTACTCCAGGGCAACCAACCATGACCAAGGAGGTGTTGCACAGTCTTGTAAGTGATGGTACAATATGATATTGAGATTTCCTTGCTCTACTATAACTCTATAAGAATATTTAGTATAATAATATTGCCCAGGTGATTATAGGCGCGTACACTCTGATTAGTCACAGTCACAAATTACAATGTAATATCTCGCTATAATCACTTTGCGCTAAATAAAATGTTGTTACAGCCATGTTCCTACAGGCCATGGAAAACCTGGAATGATATTAATTTTGCAACATCATTCTCCAGTCCTGGAAAGTCATGGAATTTGATTGTGGGCCATGGAGACAAGAATGAATTTTTTTTGGAGACTGCAAAACAGAAAGTTTTGTATAAATGATTTTGCTTTATTTGAAAATAACTGTAATATTAGTCAGAAGAATCCTAGAAAATCACAAAAATTCACCTTTAATATTAGATACAATATTATTAGACTCGATTTAATTTTATCAATGTTTTTGTCCATTTAGTGGACCAGATCATGACTCACTGGTTATCTGAGATGATGCTATTTTTGCGATACCAGTTCTGCAAAGCAAGGGAGTGTATTATGGAAGGTGTGTATGCTATCACTGCATGGAAACTGTGTTAGGTATGAATGACATCACTTCTCATTAAAACAAATTCTAAATCACAGTTTTTGTTGAACCTTGCAACAGGGAAGAAAAATTATTTTTTTCGTGGATGTGGCTGGCCAAAGAAAGCTGTCTCTTGGTGTAGGGAAGACAAGCTGTGGATTCTTGCAATGAATCATTTGTTTGAGTCATTGTACGGAAAAGATATGTTGAAGTACATCTACGTACAAGGTCAAGGAGCTAAGGTACAGGATAGTGACAACCCCATGACTCTCTTTCAATATGATCACAAGGTATGGGAAGAAAATTATAAAAGTTGCATTGAGGCAATTCAGACAGATTTCCCCAAGTCAGTGAAGTCTTTGAAACCCCAACTTGAAATGTGCCCTCTTCAGTCTGAAAAGATGTCAGCTCCCCCAGTCAATTCTGTAACTATCTCAAATCTCCAAGGTACACCTTCCGCTGTCAATTCTCAAGACAGCTCTCTTTCAAGTAGAGGTAACGATCTGAAAGAAGCTCCATCAAGCTCTAGTGGAGGTACAGTGTCCATGCCAGGATCAGTCATGTCTACCACTGCTTCATCTGTTGCTCACGTTGACCTTACTTTTACAACCCAACCCCAGATGACATCACATCACTTAGATGCATGGCTAGCAACCCTTGGAGGACTGAGCAGAAGGAACCTGAGCAACATCACTGTACCACCACCAGCGGCTGTACCCCTTCAAGGTAGTGATATTGTAGTGCTATTTGGTGCATACCATGAAAGTGACCCCCTTTCAGTAAAGGAAAGACCTGCTGAAAGATTGGTGATTGAAGCTGAAAAAGCATTCAGAAGTGCTCTGCATTCCCCAGAGCAGCCTACAGGTGTTGTGATTGGAAATCTAGGAGCATTTTCGAGGGATGGCCTTGCAGTCCTACGTAAATACTGTGAGATCTCAGCACTTAGGTCATCTGTTCGTAGTGAAGAAAGGTGGCTGACAGAATATCATGATGGCCTCAGTGCTGATGAAATATCCTGTATTCAAGATGGGCTCTGGAACCATAGGACAAGTGAGCCAATCTTAAGAGCTGATCAAAAGTCCCTTGATGTGGCATCGTTCTCTACTCTTGTTGAGGAAAGGTATGTGGATAATTTTGTCATTGATGTCACCATGTGGTACTATCATCAAGACTGCCAGAAACAGGTGAATTCAAGTACACTTTACCTGCCATCTGAAATCCACACTTGGCTGAAGACGAATGACCATCAGTTCCTTCACAGAAAGCTTGAGGAGGTAATGACAAATACAGGAAAGGAAGAACTACAACTTATTCTTTGTCCACTGCATATGAATGGGTCACATTGGGGCTTAGTTGTAATTGATCTGCTCAATGGGAAGTTGCTGTTTGACGATGGCTACAAACTGCAGCCTGATTCCAGTGTGTTAGTCAATATGAAGAGCCTGCTTGATATTTTCCAGCAACTAAGGCCTGGTGCCCTTTGCTTTGGCAATACCTTCTGGTCTTCCATTGATCAGTTTGAGCGTTTTGGTATGCCATCTCAACATGAATGTGGAAGAACAGGTCAGGGTACAGGAAGCTGTGGTGTAGGAGTCATTCTGGCAGCAAGAGACTTTCTTTACAAGGGGGTGACAGGGGCAGTGTACCAGTTTGGATGGAAGTACACACAAATGAGACTTTTAAGGAAACAGTTGATGCTTCAGATCCTCAAATGGGGCTCTTCTTAGGTCTACAAGTTTGGCAGATGGATGTTCAGGGCTGTCATTGCATTTAAAAGTAGTGGCACCATGTTAAAATTTACATTTCTATTTATCTCAAAAAGCACTTTGATCATACATGTATGTAACATCAAGTAAGCTTATCTGTAGCAAGTGTTGTAGGTTATATTCCTAACTGACAGCCGTGGATGGTAATTATGAAGTGATCAACGTACCCTTATTAATAATATTGAACTAACAAAGTTCTATTTACATTTTCAGTGGCTTTTGCTGGGCATGTTAAGTATGGCCTTGAAGCAGCAGAGGAGCTTGGCTTTTTGAGGCTGCAACTCTGTGAGAAAGAGCATTTTCTCCAGGTGCTTCATTGGGAACCAAAAACTGAATGAGACTGTGAGTATTTAAAACCTTTTTCACATTCGAATTAGCAGATCCATTCATAGCCTGTTGTGGCTCAGTGTAAGAAAGAACACTAATTGTGAAAAAACTAGCCTTTTGAGGTTGTTGCTCTGTGGGAAATAAAGAAAAATGACGGCTTTTATATTCGTTGTTGTAATTCAGATTAGTGCATAATTCGAGTAAACCATGTTTGGCCTTCCTGAAACAACAGAGAGGCTTAGCCTTTTGAGGCTGTCACTCTGTGAGATATTTTTCTCCGGGTGTTTCAGAGGGAACTACAAAGAAATGATGGCTATTATAGTAATTGTCTTAATTCGGATAGGCGCATAATTCGAGTAATCCATGTTTGGCCTTCCTGAAACAACAGAGAGCTTTAGCCTTTTGAGGCTGTCACTCTGTGAGATATTTTTCTCCAGGTGTTTCAGAGGAAACTAAAAAGAGATGATGGCTATTATAGTGTTTGTCTTGATTCGGATTAGCGCATAATTTGAGTAAACCATGTTTGGCCTTCCTGAAACAACAGAGAGGCTTAGCCTTTTGAGGTTGTCACTCTGTGAGATATTTTTCTCCAGGTGTTTCAGAGGGAACTACAAAGAAATGATGGCTATTATAGTAATTGTCTTAATTCGGATAGGCGCATAATTCGAGTAATCCATGTTTGGCCTTCCTGAAACAACAGAGAGCTTTAGCCTTTTGAGGCTGTCACTCTGTGAGATATTTTTCTCCAGGTGTTTCAGAGGAAACTAAAAAGAGATGATGGCTATTATAGTGTTTGTCTTGATTCGGATTAGCGCATAATTTGAGTAAACCATGTTTGGCCTTCCTGAAACAACAGAGAGGCTTAGCCTTTTGAGGCTGTCACTCTGTGAGATATTTTTCTCCAGGTGTTTCAGAGGGAACTAAAAAGAAATGATGGCTATTATAGTAATTGTCTTAATTCGGATAGGCGCATAATTCGACTAATCCATGTTTGGCCTTCCTGAAACAACAGAGAGGCTTAGCCTTTTGAGGCTGTCACTCTGTGAGATATTTTTCTCCAGGTGTTTCAGAGGAAACTAAAAAGAGATGATGGCTATTATAGTGTTTGTCTTGATTCGGATTAGCGCTTAATTTGAGTAAACCATGTTTGGTCTTCCTGAAATAACAGAGAGGCCCAGTAGTTTTTGAAGATTGTTGCTCTGTGAGAGTCTTCAGTTGTTTCAAATAGTCTTATTTAAAGCTTTGAAGTCTTTCAACGTATACTACATGTATTTTATTTTCTGTATTCTCAATCATAGTGCAAATTAAAACCAGTAACATATATCCACTGAGGGAACTTAGCCTTTTTGCAATTTTGGCTACAACTTTGTGGACCTTACTGTATAATTATTACCAGGTTCTTTAGTTGGAACTGAAAAGACTGATTCATCTTTGAAAATATTTGTAAAAGTAAAAATGACAATCATAAATAATAAATTGTAACATTATAATAAATGTAAACATTGTAACTTGACTGATTTTAAACATTTCTTCGTATCCTGATTATCACTATTGAACTTACTGTATCTCATATAGCTTGGCCTTTGTGGAGCAAATGGTTTCAGATACCATATTATGAGTGGAACTAAAAATGTTAGTATTGGGTAAGAACTATAGACTTGTTTCAACACCAAGTGTTAATAAGTATTATGGCTTGTGTCCCACCCGCTGAGCCTTCCTTTAGACCAAGTTTTGATTTGTAACATTATATCGAAACAATATTTGTTCCTTCAAGAACTAAACCTATATTTTCAAACCAATTTGGATGTTATCATTATTATGGCACATGACTGATTAATTCAGCTAATTAGTGGCTTACTATTTAAAAAATATTCTGACATATGAAAATTCAGGTATGTCGCAAGAGTAAGAGCTGTTATTAGTAAGCAAACCATTTCCTTTTTTAGAAATGGCAGAGGCATACAATTCAGTGCAAACTTGTAAAATAGTCTCAGGATAATCTCATTTTCAATAGAGTAAAAATGTGGACAAAAATGTGGTTTGTTTTTTTATCTGACTCTCTCTCTTTTTTTCGGGTTACTTTTGCCCCTGGCCAGCAGAAAAAAGTGAAAGCGGGTCAATAAAATGTGTATCTGAACGGTAAGAAACAGAACAAATAAATGTACAGTGGTTGTCGAAAATGCTGACACATTGTACTGTTACTCTAGAATGTTATAAGTGAACCTTTCCGACGTAGATTCTTAGAGTGAGGATGCCGTTGTCCGAGGACTCAAAAATGGGACTCCATATGAGTTCACACTCTCTGGTAGCTCTCCCTTGGCCATCACCACAAATTATCTCTGACCGAAGAGAGCATTGCTGGGCAACTTTCTTCATTTTTGCGGCCTCAAGGGCAGACAGCTGAGGCACAGCGCCTTGGATTTCTTTGGGACCACTGAATGCTTTTGTTAGGTGAAGCTGGACAGCTTCTTGCTCAGACAGAGCTCTTTGAACGTCCTCCAAATTGTATGTCTTAAATGACATGCGCAAAACCTTTTCCTTCCAAATTGGTGGTTTAAAATGTCTGCATTCTTTTACTCCATTGAGAGCAGCACTTCTTACCCTTTTAAGCAAGTGACACAAAAAGTCAAGTTTCACATTGGAAAATGTGAAATGGCTCCATTTTGCTGAAAGAAAAATACAGCTTCGGTTAGTGTGCTTATCTCCAAATACGTGTAAACCCAATATGATATACAAGTAGCTCCATGATTTAACCGTGTCACAGAATCCTTTTCGAACGACACTTTTACGTAAAATTTCCAGCCCCAGATTTTTATGAAGTCTATCAAAGCTTGCATGTACCTTGCCGAGTAACAATAGGGTGTTAAGTGTTAAGAGAAATTACCAGTGAAACCCCCCTCCCACCCCCACCCCCACCCCCAAACACACAAAATAGCTGACAAATGTTTGAATGCTGTGCCCATTACATTTACTTCTAAAAGGGCATGGCAACCTATTCCAGGAACTGAGATATCCCTTAAGCAGACGCCTCCCGCGGTGGCACGCATTTTATACGCTACATATCACAAGTATTCAATTACAAAGCTCGAGAAACGAGCGTATGTGGCTAAGTAAAATGCATTTTAGGCCTAAATTAAATGTAATTAGAGGAACTCGAGAGAAATTAACTTTCTATACTGACCTGGGACGCAGGGATTGTGCGCAGAGTTTATACACTCTACAATTTCTGCTAGCCACTGCAAGTAGTTTACACGATTCTTTAAAAGTCGAGGCAGCACTGCCGGCGCTTGCTTATCACCAAATGAAAACGTGGTATGTTCTGGAAGCTCATTTCCGGGGTGTTTTTTGCTGAAATGAGTTTCTAGTGCTTTTCTTGTTCGGAAAGACTTGTCGCATCGAGGACATCGAGTAACATAAATGTCAGCCATGATCTACTCTAGCGAGTTAAGCCAGTTGCGAGTCTATCATCAATCTGCCAAACAATACGGTATTCTGTGAATAACTGAGTTCTTTTGTTCTCAAGGTGACAGATTTTTATCCATGTTGTGGGTTTTCACGCATTAAGTAAAGGCCCTGCCTCAGATCAAAACATTAATTCTCCCTCAACCATTCGGTATTTCCTGAGAAAAAAACTTCGCGTTAAATATTAGGGAAATTAATAATTTTTATTTTGTCAGTGCTCGTGGTCGTGTGGAGAGATCAAAAAGGTTACATCGAAATAGTTTCTTAATCATGAATGAGGATGACCGACGGCGCATATTCAAGGCGAAAAGAAAAAGGCAGAAAAAAAGACGTAGAGAAAGGAAAAAAGAAGAGGCAAAGCAGGCTAGATCCTCGGATCGCCAAAGGCGAATTCAGCAAGAGGCGGAGCGCGTCATACAAGCACGAGTTGACCAGGGAGACCTTGTTGTCCCCATTGAAAAGGAATCTGCAAGGCCAACGTCAACCGGGACAAAGGCAGAGAATTTAAAAAAGGCCCTGATTGGCAAGCACGGTTCTGCCTGTAAAAGACCAAGTACACAGCAGCAAAACCAAGGTCCACCCGAGAAAACTGCCCGGAGTGCCCATAAACGCGCTTTGAAGGAAATTTCCCCTGAACAAATTACTACCAAGTCAGTTCATCTCGGTAGTGGCAGTTACGGTTCTTGCTACTTGGGGGTGTACAGGGGCATGGACGTTGTTGTAAAAGAGCTCCGTGTGCAGCAGTTTCAACATGAGAGCCACGAAGATGCGGCGGAAAGAACTGTCAATGAGCTCATTTACGAGGCGCGCATCTTGAACAAGCTCGGCGATCACCCCGGTCTTCCTCTTCTTTTTGGAGTGTGCTCGAAGGAGAGGCCTTATCGTCTAATCATGCAGTTTCACGGAGAAAAAGAAGGTAATTCGCTCAGCATTTCGAGTACACTTTCAACGAAAACCATTACCGACCAAGCTACCTGGACAAGAATCATTGTCAAAACAGCGGAGGCGTTAGCTCACGTACACAACATGGGCTTTTTTGCATAATGACTTAAAGTCAAACAATGTTGTTCTTGACAAAAAGGGTGGCAGCTATGAACCAGTAATCATAGACTTTGGAAAAAGTGTTCCCATCAGTGGTGCCAGAGGACCTAAAGTTTTTTCGGAAGAGCGGAAGAAACGCTATACTAGGGACTTTCCTCACATTGCACCGGAAATTGTCCAAGGCATTCAAGGGCAAAGCGTTGCCAGTGACATTTTCGGCTTTGCAAAAATTGCAGAGACAATTTTCAAAAAATCAGAACTGGGAAGTCCTCCCCACGTGGTCTTACGTGCCTTAAATGCAGACCCCTCGCAAAGGCCAGGTTTAGATGAGATTGTGAAAAGTCTTTCGTGAAGATCTGCCATCAATACGTACGTGAGCTTTTGTGTGGGATTTTCATACATTGTATAAGCTTATTAGTTATGCTTGTTTTTGCGAATCGCTGAAAGAGCTCCTCGTGTATTTTATTGTTTCAGTCTTTATGACTTTTCGAAAGTAGTTGAAAGTCAGAGTTCCTCGTGTATTTCATCGTTGGTGATCATATATTAATGTTGTTACTGTTAAGCTCATCCACTGACGCTTTTGAAATTGGATTGAATGAACCCATTCATATCAGAGAGATCTTAGAACCACGTTTGCCCGACTGAGACCGCGTACGGTAAACAGAAAATGATAATGAACTGAGCTTTTGCCTTCTACCTTTCAGCCGTATTGTAATGTCGTGATATCTGCATTTGTTGTAGGACGATTTTTTTTAAGGTTCTGCTGGGTCCGATCAGTATAAGGACTAAAACATTAGTGAGCGAAGTAAAGTTTAGCCGTTCTTGTTTGCCGTAATCTGTCTATTATCTTGGGAAGTTAGGAGTGATTTCGTTCGATAAGTATAAAAGAAAGGTGGGCATTTCAAAACATCTATTTCACACTTAGTTTGTATAAAATATCCTTTTTCGTGTTGGTTTAATGACAAATAAAATTTATTTTGAATTCACTTCATCTATTCATACCACTATTTCCTGAACAACAGCCGTCAATATTGCCTCTATAATTAAACGCGCTAATGCACACTTTTTTCGAGTAGCACTGAAACACAACTCGAAATAAGCGCAGCGAAATTTTCTACAGTACTTTTCAATGCGGCTTATTTGTTTGTGATAATGTTTAATCCTTTGTCGGACCGAAATAGTATTGACAGACAGGAATCTAACTGATCAGATATCTGTCACCTTCGTGCAACTGAGACGTAAAAGTTTTAATGCTCCCCTGCTGATGTTCGCCTATTCATTAGGCGAACATCAGCAGGGGTCTGCGATTTCAGAGCTCTATGAATCTCGTCATGCTAGATGTTTTACTCTAATTTACCTTCATTTACGCCATCACTAAATGTTTAAGAGACATTTGATTGTCGGATTCGTTGTTATGTTACCGAGACAAAGTGTTGTGATTTTCCAAAAGCTAGCCATTTAACACGTTCATATTTTCGTATCTGTTTCTATTGTTTGATGCTTGTCATATGATCAATTTCATTTGTAAGTTATGCATACCTATTAAGAATTAAAGTCGATCCTGTTATGTGGTTGCATTATATCAGTTGCAGTCTATCTTTCAGAATAACACTTATTAGCTTCACTCACAAATATTTCTACAAATTACATTTATTGCAAAATTTCTCGAATTCTTACCTTTCTTTACTCATTTTTAGTTGTTCATATCGGCGCCGTAAGTTAATTTACTACATACGCCAAAATGGCTTTAAGTTCCTTAATTCTTGAGCAATTCACAGTACCATGTTTCCCCACCATACCATAATTTCTTGGAAATCATTTCGGGGTCAGCGAGAAGAAAAGTGGGGAACATTTCGGGGTCGGGATCATTTCAGGGTCGATTTGGGGATCATTTCAGGGTTGGAGATCATTTCGGGATCGGGATCATTTCGGGGGCTGTACAGAACTCACACGCGAGAAACATGCCTATACTTCCTGAACCGTTACCTGCACCACGGCTGCTTGACGATCCGCTTCCAAACATATCGTTACCATCCTGCCCGGCTAAGATGACTCTCGAATGGGTTCTAGAAGAATTTCCTGATGTGCGTACAAGACTGGGACAGTTTGAGAAGCCTGCTTCTTTTGATTTAGACCCAAACGTTACTCCAGTTCATGATGCCATCCACCGGCAGCCAGTAGCAAGACATGCCCAAATCAAATAGCAGTTAGACAAAATGGAAAGCGAAGGAAAGATTTGCCGACAGTATGAGCCAACCACCTGATGCAGTAACATGACGAGTAGAGAGAAAAAGGACAAATATAGAATCTGTTTAGACCCATCAAACACAAGCAAGCATCCAATTCCAAGCTTCGAGGACATCTTGCCACCACTTAACGGTGCAAAGTGTTTTTAAGTTGCTGATGTGATGTCAAGTATCACCAACATACTTCTAGATCGCGAATCAAGCTTGGCCACAACATTCCATACACCTTTGGGCAGGTACCGGTGGCTTCGAATGCCTATGGAGTCTTAAGTGACCCTAAGGAGTATCGCGCAAACAACAGGTCGTCTTGGAGGATTGAAAGGCGTCTGCAACATTGCTGATGATGTTCCTATTTATGGTGTGGACAAACAAAAGGAGAGGCCGAGAAAGTTTATCATGAGAATCTTTACAATTTTCTGCTGCGAATGCAACAAGTGAAACTCAAGCTGAACCCTACCAAGTGGAGCGAGGTTCAAAACTCAGAAGATAGTTTTATGGGATTCCAGTCCAGAAGGGGTTAGCCCATCTCCATCCATGGTCGAAGCAATCTTAAACATGCCCAAACTTTCAGACCCACGTGCTGTTCAACGTTATTTGGGCATGCTCAATTTCTTTGGCTCTAGGAGATGTCACCATTTAGTGGACGAACTCTCATGACAAAGCTTTTGTTGAGTTTAAGGAATTCATTGCTTATGCCCCTGTTTTGGGTTATTTCAATTCACAATTGCCCGTAACCCTTCAGGTGGCTGCATTAGGTGATGGCGTTGATGGAGCGCTCTTGCAATATGATCAACCAGTGGCATTCTCTCGAACACCCTAACAGAAACTGAACAGAGATACGCTGTGATTGAAAAGGAATGTCTTACTATCCGCTTGGCGTTTGCGAAATGGGGCAGTCTACTTTATGGAAAGTCAGATATTATCGCACAAACGGATCATCAGCCACTAAGGAGTATCTTCAAGAAACCTCTCAACAAAGGACCACGGCGACTGTAGGTAAATTATAAGAAAGGGGCACGACAAGTCATAGCAGACACCCTGTCCAGAGCTCCTCTACCACTGCTCACTGCAGTAAATCGCTACAGAGAACAGATATTTTGATTAGAATTAGAAGCAGTGGCTTTGGACAATTTTAGTATCTCCAAGGTTAGTCAAGAAAACTTATAGGAGCAGAAAACTACAGATCCAGCGCTGCAAAAGCTATCTTTTCTCGTAATGACTGGCTGGCCAACTTTCAGAACAAGTGTGGATCCATTGGTGCGACCTTACTACACTTTCAACGATGAACTCTCTGTTGCAGACGGCATAATGTATAAAGGCCAGCATGCAGTTATTCCAAGCTCATGCGACCAGCTATGCTTGGGAAAATCCACAAAACGCATTTTGGAGTAGACTCCTGTATTCGATCGAAGAGCCAAGGTGTTCACCTTCCGGCCAGGCATGACGTCCGATTTCCTCAATATTTCTTCGAATCAGACCCTTTATAACGGCCGAAATTCAAACTAAATGCCCCCCAGCTTTCGTCGAATAAGTGCCTCCCTCCCTCCATTTTGGGGACGAATAATGGGACAACAAAGGGTGCATGGTTTCCTTCATGCATTTTTAGACTTGTACATTGTTTCAGTTTGTGAACACGTTGAACAAGTCAAGTACTAACGGTACCGCGATTTAAATTTTAGGGTCAGCTTTTTATGTTGCTGTTTACGCGCAGATGATGTATAAGAAAAAGTGTTGATCTTAGGCCACAAGAGATGAAGGGCTAACAAAATGTCTCAGGCATCCGTTTTTGATATTTCAAATTTTCCTGCTTTTACGCCCTCTTATGTGACAAAGATCGGCAAATATTCCATTCGCTAAGTTCAAAATATATTTTCTCAGCAAGCAATAAGAATATCAAAAGAGCCTCGCACACTTTTGAGCATTATTACCTGCTGATTGACACGAAGCGATTTGTTTGGCCGTACTTAATAACATGAAAGCAAGTGATTCAGTTTAGTAAACATCGTCAGTTTTGCATATAACGGGTTGTGCGCGCTTACCATTGCACCAGATCTTTAAAATAATCATTTCTACAGATTCTACAATTTATAAGCTTTACAATGATATATACTTTACTAAGGCTTTATCGCTAACGATGTGCGTAAGAACGATCTTCCGGAAGACACTCCTGAAGGTCTACAGTAACCTTAATCGCGCCCTTGTAGCATTGAGCTGACTCCTAGTCAATTTTTAGTCTTGTGTCTGGAGTTTCCAGAATATTTCTCTCTATTTAATAGGATATAGCTTTCTGTTGTTGTTCCATTTAAAGTGAGTTTAGTTTTTATAATCAGTTTCAGAGACATGAAAGTTAAATATGTGCAATGCACATATGTGGCTCCTCAAATTTAAAAATGGTTGTGGGCGACGCAAACAAAAACAAAACCAACAAAATCGAAACAGCGCAGTTCTGAGCTTTCAACACTTCCTGTTAGTTTGTTTGCTGCTGTTCCTCTTTAATTCTTTCGTTTAGTCAGTTTTTAGCGGTGCATGCAATATCTTTTTGCAACATTGTGGTGCCCTGTTCTAAATAGTAGAGTACAACAGGAAAGCGCAATAAACCAGGGCCGGATTTTAATAATTATATATTCTGTTAATTTTGTTCAAGTTTGTTTTGTGATGGGGTGTTCTTATCTTTAGGATCCTGGGTATTCTCTTTAAAGACTTTTTGATTTAGCCATTAATTCAGAAATTTTTCATTCTTTCTACGTTCTACCTGCACTTTCGTTTCCTTTCGTTTTCCCGATTTCAGTGATGGGACTCAATTATTTGAGGGGGATTGTCTTAACCTCGCTGCAGCTCTGATCTTCCGCCATGACTGGGATGAGTGGCCCGTTATATCAATATTAATGTGGTATGCATCTTACACCTAAATTACATGGTCATTTGTTAAAGAGCTTTTATAAGGGCGTTGACGAACGTGTTGCGCGCTATTGAATGTTTGTATTCAACAGCACTGGAAGCAATCCTTTTTTTCTCCAGCTGTGGTTGTTAAGGGTAGTAATGATAATGAGTTCAACTTACAAGTCTGACAGCTGTGTGTTGTTTGAGAAAACCTCGGGAGAAAAGTTCTTTAACTGATTGTCTGACAATTCCCTAACAACAAAAGCATCAAAGTAAGCAGTTAGAGCCGAGTAGTATCGGTAATTTATCTAGGGTGATTGACTGGGGAAGCTAGTTCTAAAAAGTCATGTTTAGGGTCTAGCTAAAAAGCGTTTGTCGCTTAAAGGTGCTCGAGGATGGTACAGGCTGTAAGATCTTGCAAAGTCTGTAAACAATTCGGCCACTATTCCTCATAAGCAATTAATGACTGGTACTATACTTCGGCTATTATTCATCAATACACACTTTGTGACTAGCCCCAAGGGAAGCAGCAAGTCCTGTTTCCGTGTATCTTTCAATATTACCAGGGACGAAGCCCAAGAAAACACTCGTCCCTAGTGCTACTCGTCTTAAAGTGCCGTTGACGAGTAGCTCTGGAAGCGCCAAAAAAAAAAAATAATAATTTTCATTGGCTAAAAAAGGGATGCGCGGCAGAAACGAATTAACATTCTATTTTATTTCCGGTTCTGGTGTTGCAACCTTCTCTGGCGCACTTTATAGAAAAGCAAAACAAATGGTCATATTTTCCAAAAAGTCCGAAAGAATCGTAAACGTTTCCCCGTAACCAAAGCAGATCATCACCTGCAACGATGTCGTTCTCGATCGTTGTCATCGTCTTATGATGTAGCACCCAAGAAGGTGAGTAGATACGTTTAAACACTTTAGTAAGAAATCATAAAATCAAATTGCAATTGGCAGTTGGTCAGTTTCAAGAACCATACGTCTCACTTCAAGAAAAGTTCAAGAGGAAGCCTTTAGCCAGGTTAAAGAGCAAGGAGATTCTAGTAATCCAAAATGTTACGGCAATAAATTGCCAAAATGAGTCAAAGGTCCCTTTTGTAATGTTCTGCTGTAAAACTTGCATGTACTTGAGGATGTTGTAAGTGGTATGAACATGTCAACTTGAAATTAGGCTTGCTTCTTCGCAGATGTTATATGTGAACTTGTACTTGAACTTGAACTTTATTGATAATAATATATATACATCATTACAAAATTGCTTGCCCCCGCTACTAGTAAAATGACTAATCGAGGCGGGGGCAAGGGTTACACACTTACTACAAGAGAGAAATAGAATACCACTATTAACTAATTAATTAACTAATTAATTAACTAATTAATTACAGAAAATAAACTAACAATATAATAAATTACACTCACATACGAAAAGCTAGAGGGTAATAACAAATGACTTTATAATACAGCTAATTAGGGAAAATAAACTAACAATATAATAAATTACACTCACACACGAAAAAAAACTAGAAGGTAATAACTATATAATGCAGGCTATGTTAATGTGGCAAAATGTTTAATCAGTTTGGAGACTTCAATATAGTCATCTTCACAGTTTAAAACATCAAGGGGTAGTTTTTGTTATGTTTTTGTTTTTGTTATATGTTACACTTTTACTTGCCACGCAAGCTTTTGCTATAATATTATTAATTGAGACCACCCTTATATACTCCCTCCCTCCCTACCTATCAAACACAAACAAACCCTTTATGGTTAGGCAAAAATTTTGTTTATTTTTAGATAAAAGTGCCGTAATTTAATATGGCGCCCTCAAAAATCAGACCAATCAGGAGTCAAATTAAGAATTGATATAACGGCATCGGCTCGGACACCCAAACCAGCAGTGAAACCTGGAAACCAGACCCGAGGTTCCTATAGAAAAGGAGGATGAACGCAGGTTTCTGTATTCGACAGAGAGAAAAATGGAACATAGAGATTTTTGTGTCTAGTGCGAAGCACAGACACTATGAGAAAACGCTAAAATCCTCTGGTAAGAACGTCATATATGGAAAATTATTACGTCATACGAATAAAGCTTCACTAAGGTTTCTTCTACGTGACACATCACATGAACCATTCTTTACTGGGTACCAGGAGGGTAATATCATCGATAATCATTCGTAATTTCTTCGTGACCCGAAATAAATAACCAATGACAATCAGAACCAATCGAATTTGCATTAGTAGAGACGACAATCCACCGTAAGAAAAAAGATGGCGGGTGTACATTCTACCACAATACCTTGCGAACCAAACTAAGCCCACTGGGCATATAAAAAGATATGGTTCATCGGGCAAAATGCCTATTGTTCTCAGGACATTTACTTCTAGTTTGTAGATCTGTCATTATCACACGTTACGCTGAGAAAGAGCCTCAGCCACTGGTTGCTGTGGATGCACAACGATGCTCATTAATTTGATGAAGGCGGCAAAGTAAACAATGAACGCAGCGCGCCATTGTTTCTTTTTTGTCTACCAAATCACACATATGCGCATATTTTAACAGAGATGTTTACAAAAATGTACGGGCTTTGAAGATATGTTGTTTTTGGTCGAGAGTTATCGACTGTAATATTATAATTAGCGACCTTCAGATTTGACTACGAGTGCGAAAACGAGCTGGTGCTAGTACGACTTTGGAATTCCGCGGGGCTAATTCTATCCCCCGAACCTTAAGCTCTTTCCCATTGCTGACTAGCACACAATCAAACGTTAGCGGATAAGATTGTTTTGATAAGTAATTATAGGAGGCAAGCAAATTCGGAAAACTCGTACTCACTCAATCAGACACTCGTAGTCTGATATGAAGGATCGCTAATAAAGCACTGCAAACCGTTAAAACGTCGAATTTTCTCTTCGCGCGGGACAACATGTCTGATTGTCGTAAATGAGAACACTGCTTTTGACTATTTTTCGGGCGGAAAACGGTGAGACGCGCAGATGTCTGGCTTTGCTTCTGTATTTAAGAGATTTCTAACATTACATTCCTTAATGACGGATCTCATAGACGGAAGATCACTCCCTAAACTGAAAACAGCTTATCTATTATACAAACTTTGGTAGACTGCGGACTGGTTTGATCACTGTACTCCGTGCACCGATTTAGTGATCGCATGCATCGATCGACAGATACATTTCTAAAAGCATTTAATGTCGCTTTCTGTGCCATAACAAAATCCTTTGTCTGATACGCAACATCCATTAGTGCATTTCGATCCACCGGGGCCCTAGGCTTTTGTTTCGTCCTTGGCAACCATTGTTATTCAATCATGGGCTGAAAACAATGGCATGAGACTTAGCACGCGCCATTTTCGAACGGAACTCCGACTCAAAATTTTAGAAACTGAAAGGGATAGTGGTTATCTTTCACCAATTTTCAAAATCAAAACGGATTCTGTTTCAGGAAAAGATCCATCTTCCATTTCCTCGCGCTTGGGTTTTTGGAAGCTAGTTTGAGTTTTCAGAAAATCGCTCTGGAAATCGGCTTCCATACATAAAATTTCCCGTTTTTTTCGTCATTTTCAAGGTTAAAGGGATAGGCCTTATACTTTGTAAAACTTCTTTTTATGTGCAAATTTAAAGATGAAACCTGCCTGTTCAAAAGCCGCTCTTGGGTTTTTAACTTGTTGCTTCTGTAATTCTGGAAAGCGAGTTTTAATAACACCGCTTTGCTGATTTCGGCTCTTTCTTCTCTTATTCTGGGCTAACGAGCGGCGCTCACATTCAAATTTCCCTGCTTCAGTGTTATGAATAATTAATGATGTCCAAGCATTCTGCCCGATAATAACGGCAGTCATTCCTATACTAACAGCACTGCTCTTGTCGAGTTTGGATGACTTACAATTTTTCTTTGCGTTTTTATACGCCTTTTGGAGTTTTCGTGCTGCAATTTTGCGACCGCCTGCGAAGAGGATACAAATTAAGCTTTACGAGCCCCATTTGGGAAAGAAAAGCCGTTATGGGAAATATTGAGCCCCTTTTGGGGATAACAAAGCCCGCTGAGGGATTAAATAAGCACTGTTAGGGAAATGTAAACGGCAGAAAATCTTCTGCCGCTGAAGGAGTTTAAAATGTGAAAATACCTTTCATTAGTTTAAAGAAAACGACAACACTTTTGAGTTTGTAATACATGTTTCGACAGGAAACTTCTGTCATCTTCAGTTAATTAATGTGCAAATCATTACAAGTTAAATTTATAAGAAAGAAAAAATGCTAGTTATGTTAGTAACAACGGAATGTGCAAAAAACGTGACAAAGTGAGAATTACAAGGATAGTTTTAGATTTACATGATGTAATTGCTGATTCAAGGAAGGTTGTTGTCTGTGAATATGAAATGCCTGTTTTATCTTAAGTTGGAAACCCGTAGAGGCGTGATCTAAATTGTGAAAACAGTCTACCGAACACAAGGCGCGGCAATGTTCAGAATTCTGAAGGTGTTTGAAAATGTGCGAGGCCCTATCACTGACCAAGTGCTCACGCACGCGTGTGGAAAAATGCCGGGTTGTTTCGCCGACATAACGGAAGTTACAGCCCGCACATGCAAACTTGTAAAGAACACGCGAACGAAGTCCGCCAGGGATAGGGTCTTTCACGCTAAACAGCTTGCCTATCTTAAAGGAGGAGAAAACTAGTTTGATATCCAAATCGTTGCAATAGCGCTTGATAAGGTGACGAACCTTTTTCTGAGTGACAACAGAAAAATGGCCTATGTAAGGTAGCTTAAAGTAAAATATAGGTGAAGTGGGAAGGGAGCCCCGGGGACAGTGGTCAGTTATAGGGTCCCAGTAACATAGCGGTTAACAACCCTTTCAATTAAATGAGCAGGGAAAAGATTCTTTTTTTGGATATCCATGAGCTTAGTAATGTCCTCGTGTAGCCCCAGCCAGGTGTTGTTAATCTTATAGACCCTATCAACAAGAGTCCTGATGAGACCCACTTTGTGAAAGGACGAGGTGAAACTAAAGTAATTGGTTAATAACCCCGTGAAAGTTTTCTTACGGTAAACTCTAGTTAGAAGAAAGTTGGGATCATTATTGTCAACTAGAACATCTAAAAAGGGTTATTTGTGATGAGCTTTTTTTCCATGGTAAACCTAATGTTGGGGTGTCTGTTGATGTAGTCGAAAAATAAAACGGCATCATGATCCGAGTGAAATGTGTCGTCAACGTATCGACGATAAAATAAAATTTCAGAGCCTTGAAAATTTTCCAACCACAGTTGTTCATGATGCCCCATAAAAAGGTTAGCTAGGACGGGGGCAAGGGGAGACCCCATGGCTACGCCATCAATTTGGTCATAGAAAGAGCATTTAAATAAGAAATGAGTCTAGGCGGTAGCTACAGTGAAAAGGCTTCTAAGTTCAGATTCAGTTAACTTAAGGTCAGGGTTGCCCTTGGAAAAGTAATTGACCGCTAGGTCAATACACTCCTCAAGGGGTATGTTAGTAAAGAGACTTTCTACATCGAAAGACACCATAAATTTACCAAACATAGATAAAGAATGGATGTACAAGTAAAAGTGTCAGTAGCACAATGTTCAGGTGGAATGTGCGGCGATAAAAGATCACAAAGATATTTAGCGAAGTTATAATTATATGTTTTTAATAGGAGACACAATGGGGCGAAATGGCGGAATAGAGTTGGGTCCACGATCCTTGTGTAATTTGGGGAGGCCATAAATTCTTGCTGGTTTGGAGCCCTCGGGATAGATGTTATCGTATACTGCGTTATCAAGATGGCCATCTTTCTTCAATTTTCGGAGGAGACCTTGTAGTCTACCTTTCATTAGCCAAACATACAGCTGTTTCGGGAAAGGTTGTCCAAAAGAAGGGTAAGAGCGTTCGCGACAATGCCGAAAGGAAGTATGGGAGATATTCAATAAAATAAATTCAACTTGTAGTGAACGCTCAGAATCGAAGATGCCACGGCTGTCCAGTGAAGACCTATGGTAGCGAGCTATTTGGATGAAAGAATTCTTAGGATATAGCGTAGCTGGCAGTACGCACAAGCTTATGCATGTTGAAGCTCTCTCTCGCTATCACGGTACCAAAACACGTCCGAAAACAAAGCGTTCATTAGCGTTGGCTCTGCACGTGCACCACGATGTTTGGTACATTTCTCCAACATTCTCTGCAAAGCATGACATAAAATAAGTAAGGTTAAAGTCGTCATAATCATGCTTTCTCTGTGAGTCCTAACCTTTTGTTACTAGTTCATGCCCATGATCTGGATCATTTTACTGAATTCTGAAACTCACTTGTATCTCAATGTCAGTAACAAGGCGCGAGCATGTATTGCTAGTTGACGTTTTTGATAGCATGCTGTCACGTTTTCGTTGACTTAAAATGACAGTTTACCATAATGCCTTTCGGCATTGTCGCGTACGCTTTTATGCTTCTTTTGGACAACCTTTCCCGAAACAGCTGTATACGAAAACTGTGGCGATTTCCTTCTGACAAAGTCATATCAGAACTCGTAATCTTGTTAAATATCACCCAAGGGTCGTTTTTAGTGAATCTTTCCATGCGATGGTTGGCACTGATGAGGAGGTGTGCTCGCCGTGTGACAGAGAATTTGATAGACATTGCAAAGTTCAGGTAAAACGTCATAGAGACCGAGAGCCGTCAAGATTACCGATAAAAAAGATTATAAGCTCCATGAAAAAGAGAAAAGCTAGACGCAAGCTGAAGCGCATTTTCAGGAAATCTACTCCTAAATCTTCAAGTTTGTACAAGTTAGCGACTGACTATTAGTTATGGTATGTAACATACACCGAATGCAAATATGGCGCACAACTCGGTCGTCGCCCGGGACGAGCTACATGAAGCTATATGAAAGCGAGGTTAGTCAGTCCAATGTTTTGCTTGAAGTTGCTTCCCCCGAAAACTCTTAATTTGTCGTCGATCTGTTCTGTTTTATTTCGCTGTGCCTACGAGTTGCTGTGTTTCTGAATGCGACGAAAAGGGATAGAAATCTTCCACCGTTCACCTCTAAGGGAAAATAAAGGGTCAATGCAATTCGTTGAGACGAAGAAAAGGAGTTCACGATCGCCGTGGGAACTAAAAGGTTGTTTGCTACGTTCGGGATAGAAGATCTCAGAAAAATCGTTTGAATGATGAGCTTATGTGTTGTCTGGTGGTGTTTCCACACGATTTTCATGGCCAATACCCTCCTCAAGTTAAAAAAAGCTCTTCATGAATAATATCCTCTGCCTTAAAGGACGAAGGTATTTGCTTTCGCGTCCACTCGCACGGAATCACACGAAGCAAATACTACGGTGCAATAACCAAGCGAATGAACTTCAACTGCCCCGTCGTTGAAACCAGTGAAAGCATTGAGCCAAATGACAACAACTTGGAGCTAAATGTGATCTCTTACACATTTTCTACGATCGATTCCAACCTAAACTTTCACAATTCCTTCGGCGATCGTTAACTTCTTGCCTCCATCTCTTTGGTTTCCCCTCCGAAGCGAACGAGGAAACTGAAAGAAAGAACACTTTCTCTGCTGTGGAAGATTCCTCTCTGTTGTGGTGGCATTCAGGGACACGAAAACGAGTAGGAGGGCGAAACAAAGGGACCAAATCGACAACGAAGCAAGACTTTTCTGAAAAAAGCATTGTAAAAACAAAACATTAAAGCCTGACTAGCCTCGCTTTCATTCGACTCGTCGCGGGCGCCGACCGAGTGGTCCCCCATATTTGCATTCGGTGTATAAGTACACAGATGCAACTTATAGCAGGTTCACTCATTTGATCATATTCATACTAATTTGCCTTAATCAGAAGTCAATGTACACATTTTAGAAACAACACACAGTGCACTGTAAAAACTGACTAGTTAAAATAAATATTTGAAATAGTCGTAACTAATGTTAATAGTCGTATTAGCCATTCTAAAAAGGCGAAAATTCCAACTAAATGAAACAGTTGAAGTTACCTTAACTGAGAGGTCATTTTAACCATCTTTTAGTTAGAAGAATTCCAACTTTTAAGATTAGTTTGAGTAACCGACGACATAAGTTGCGGAATGAGTGTAACTATAAGGAGCAAAACGACATAAGTAAATAAATTGACCCTCCAAGCTCCTCTCAGTGACTCCTTGCAGCAAGTTGAAAAACCCGGACAGAAGCTTATCTACAGAAAGTTCAGCCCAATACGTTATAACCATACGGATTTGACCAAAGTCTCTAGGAGGCGCTAAAAAGTTCCTTTACCCATTCTTATACTTATGATATAGCTGTAATTATAATTCTATGCATTATTTCTCTTCATTGGCCGAGAGCCTTCCATGTGACCTCTATGTAACTGCCTACAAATAGTGATCCTGAGTAATTGTAACCGCGCTCTTGTGTAGCTTGCGAACAGACTCGTCCGAATTCTTCAGTTTCGCGCTTCTCTGCCCGCTTTGCTTGCGAAATTTCTTTCCGTCCTTGCCGGGAGCCTGACACCAGGCTAGCTCTTGCGTGGAAATTGTTAGCACGACTAGTCGGATGACCGGGCGGCTAAAAGCAAGTTATTACATGTATCCAACAATCAAATCGAACGTTCGAACTCGATCGGTTCGGTAGAAATGGTATCTGGCATATTGCGTGACAAAGCCACCAAATTCCTGTCACAAAATAGTTTACTTTATAGTTGTAAGCAAAACCTTTTTGCACCTAAAACCTTCTCCGCCTGCCCCCACCCCGCCAAAAAAAAAATAAATAAAGAGAGAGAGAGAGAAATGATGCTGTGACTGTTATCGTAACAGGAAGTCTAGTTTGTGTTGAGCTGTTACTCCTCTCCAGTAACAAGAGCATCGGCCAAGCAAGGGTTTCAGTTTTCAACTGAATGTGCACGCGAACACTAACATGAACAATGATCATCATTCGGTTCTTCAGGAAAGTTTAGTGGTGCTCTATGCTATCTAAAAGTCGGTCGCAAGTCACTAGGCTTTGCTTCAACAAACGGATCAGACTAGAACTGTGAAACTTTTCATAGCATATAATGGACGTGAGATCCAGTAAAAACTACAAGATTGTCGCACTATCTCTGGAATTTCCTGCTTCGTTATACATGTCATTTGGCCATTGTCAATTGATAACGCACGTGACCACTTCATGCATTCAAACTAAATGATTCACTCTCCAGTCAGTGAACGATCGTTGTTCGTCTGGTTGTTCGGTCAACTGAGTAGAGATTCAACTCATTCGATTAAGTTTTGAGAAAAGTTATTAGCATAAATATTATCGGGAGAGACGACATTGCAGCTGAAGAAAACAGTCAACCTAGAAACGCGTTCGTTTTCTGCGTGAAAATGCGTTTTAGAAGCCGAAGACTGGATTGGGTTTTCAAAGGTAAGCCAAACATCACGTGCAGTTTCTTTGACCATCCACTCGTTTAGATCATCGTCTCATATGCCTTTGTTTCTCCCAAAAGCTACCCCTGTTGATGAAGAAAACTTTTTCGATCTCGATTTCTGCACCATAAACTCATTCATACCCAAACTGAAAGCACGCAAGACCGCAAGAGGTCAGTCATCACGGCATCAGTGGACAAAGCAAGCACACACGGTGAGATTTTGTTGCTAAAGTAACTATGTATGCTGGGTTTGACCAGGTTTCTGTGTTTCTCTTTCTAGTAATATTCATGCTTAAAACTAAGATGTGCTAAGCACTTCAACTTAACTCGCCGGAAGGCGCATAAATTTTGCATCTCACTTACATGTTGTATCAACGTAGCTGTGGACGTGTCACTGTGGTCTAACTCAGTTTATATATTGAATGTAGTGAATGATGCTAGAATTCATTCAAGTTTGAAAAGGAAAGATTTTGTTCAGTGGCCGACGTGTATATATGTTTTTCGTTGTAAGGTTCTTTGGAGTTTCGTAGATGCCTATTGTTTTATCTGCTTTCCCGCCTAAAAAACGGTAGATGACTATGTAATCACGCCAAAACGTCACGGATGTCTAGCCTAAATTTTTTCTATTCTAAATTTTATATCGCTAATCTTTCTTTTAATACACAATTTGTTTATTGCTGACCCCATACACAGGTAAGCGACACATTTTACACACAGTATAATGCAGGATAATGTTGTGCTATAAATAAATTATGCACATGTGTTGACTTAAAATCAAATATCGTTTGTAATTGACAGTATTGATGATCAACAGCTACTGGTAGTAAAATAACTACTACTTGCATGCCATTTCTTGTGAAGGTGCTTCATTGTCAAATGTTAAGCCTCCATGAACATCTGTGCCTACATGTATATAGAAGCTACAACAATTTATTGTTTCGTTCAGAGACAGGAAAATACTGCTAAGTATGCTTGGAGTACTGAATTTTAATTGTTTTGCAAATTTTTGCCCCTATTCCTTAAAAAATTCCACTGTTCCTCAACATGGGTGATGGGGGGGGGGGGGGGGGGGGGGGGGGGGCGAGTGTGGGAGTGCACATTTTAATGCGATAGTTCATTCCAACAACTTATAAGTTGTATGTTGTTAGTTTATTTAACTTTTCAGACAGCCAGTACCACTTTATCACGATTGACAATTATGTTTAAGAGTCTTCACTGACTAGGAGAAAAAATAACATAGGTTTACTTGGTTTACAATGACAGGTTTTGGCTGATGTCCATTGAGCCCTAGAAAGAGCTCGAGGCCTAGAAGGTTCAGTGACACTATGGAATGTACTCCACCCACCAAGTAACCCAGACAAAGCCTTCGCAAGAGTGTGCAGAGGTCCACCCCTACACGGGAGCGGTCCTCTAAACCAACTTCCCAACTTGGAAGCAAGAAGAGCCTTGTTGGTAACAAGGTAATTGTTTAAGTTACGAATACTTTTCTTGTATGTTCGTAATAAACTATCTTAAAGCTCAAATACCTTTGAGAGTGGACTTTAATAAGCCAATAGGGTGTCATTCACCACTTAAGACACTGCAAATACTCCAAGATCAAAGTCAGTTTCAGGAGTGAAGAAAGCCCTCTTGAAGAAGGGCTAACTGTTAAATAGGTTTTTGCTGTTTTGGCAGTCGTTGTCAAAAAAGCAAGTGTATCTGACCTAAAGTGTAAAAAAATAATCAGAACCCTTATGCTTCATTCCTCGGAGCAAAAAAGTCAGTTTTTGTTGTATCATTCTTAATTCTCAACTTGCTACTTTGTGACTGATACTGACTACATGTAGCAATGCTATAGTCTTAAACATTATCATAAATTAACTTGATAGAATGTCCTAATGGCCAGGTCATGCAGTGCCAAAGACACCTTTTGCTTATTATGCTGTGGAGTAGCACATCAGATACTAACGTAGAATTTCACATATGGAAAATAAAACAATTTTTTTTTCTTGCTGGTTTTCCAGGACTCTGTGCCATCAGCTAGAAGATCCCCAAAGGAGCAGAAAACATGGCTTGGGAAATTACTATACCAAACCGGGTAAGGTGGTCAAACTCAGAAAATAGTGAACGCCTGAAATTTCTCGGGAAAGTTGATTGTGTATTGTACCAAATCCTCTCAATTTTATTTTTATTGTTACACATGTAACTAACTCATACGTAGTGATACATACAGCTGAGCAAACTCTATTTTTTAAGCTCTGTGTCATGTCACCTGCATATAAGACTGTTGTAAGAGATAAATCTGTCAGAATAAAGTTTAGCGTACAACCTGTTTTTGAACTGCTTGGATGACTGGACGAGTTGAAGTTAATGATAACCTTTGACAATTTGACTGTAAAGCTGTTAAAATGTTTCAATTCTCTTTTTATAGCAAAGTTTGGACGGTTTTATTCTAAAAACTGACAGGTTAAGAGGAATTGAACTCCAGTCAGTGGCCATTGTTTTGTCAAGGCAAGATATAAATACTTGCCTACTGACAATTTCCTGGCTGAGGTTGTCACTTGTGGCAGCCTTGCTTGGGCTGTAATCTGCCGTGGGTTCTTTTCTGCCATTTTTTCTGCCAGACTTGTTTGACCCAACTTGTTTTATAAATTTAAAAATCATAGTCATTGATTCCAGAAAATTGAGCAAAAAAGCTGTCACATGGAATCAAGTTGCTCTCAACCAGTTCAGTCATCCAAAAGTGGAAAGAGCACAAGAAAAATGTATTACCTTTTATGATGTATTACCTTTTATGCAAGAATTTTTATGTTAATTGTTTGCAGAATGAGAGATGAATCTCAAAAAAATAATACTAAAAGAACTTCCAGAGAAGGTCAAAGTGCACAACAACAAAGACGAGTAAAGAATATCGAGGTTTCGTTTTCAATTTCCACAAACCATGACATGTAGTTTCTGTTGGTCTCTCATATCATATAAATAGGACTGAAATGTATTGCAAAAGTTAATAAAGTCTCAAATAAAATTGTATGTCATAACAATGTGTTGTAACTGATTTTTTTCTGTCGTTTTCATTTTAAACGGTTATGTTGATGATTATTGAGAGGTTACAAACACTGTACAGAGCTAAAAAATGTCAAAAAAAGCTGGAAACAGGTTATCTTGTATCAATTCTGGGTACAATTCAGATAGGTTAGATTAATTAATTGGTGCTGATTTTTGCCATTTTAATTGGTTAAAGCTACTGATTTTCTGGGGGTTAGAACAACCTTTTTTGAATAACCCATTTTTTATAGTCGAAATAACGGAAAGTAACTAAAAAAAATGGGTTGTCTCAGATGCATCCTTGGTACTTTTTACATGGGTTAAATGGACTGATTTGCAAAGTTAAAACAATGAAATGTAGGGTTATTTCAACTCTGTAAAAATAGTGGTTTTGACTAATTATGAATCGGTTAATTCGACTGTTGATAAATGTCAAAACAACTTCTACACAGGAGAAGATTCAACTAAACGTAAAAGTTAATATAACCACCCCATAATTAATACAACTGACAAGAATCGGTTATTTTAAACCAGAAAAAAATGGTTCTTTTACCAATTTAAATTGGTCGTATTAACCACTTAAATGTGGGTTGCCTCAGATGCATTTTGCAACATTTTTAATTGGTTAGTTTTTAACTAGTCAGTTTTTTACAGTGTGAATGCTGAGCTACATAAATTGTATGTTTGGCTGACATCAAACAAATAACACTTAACATGTAAAAAATCAAATTTCGTTATATTACGCCCATATCAAAAGAGACTCTCCTTTCAACCCAAAATAAGCATATTTGACAATGAGAAGAATATGACCGTTTCCCCTTGACTGCAAAGATTACGTTAAGTATCTAGGAATATCAATTGACTGTAATCTCCCATAGAAGATCTATATTGAGTATATCGCCTTCAAAATTAGTAAAACCGTAGGTCTTATTGCAAAATTAAGACACCTTCTACCTATCCACACCCTACTACATATTAATCAGTCTTTAATCTCTCTTCATATCACTTATGGATACCTGTCTGGGGTCAGGCCTATAAGGCTTATCTAAATAAAATCTTAATACTACAAAAAACGTGTACTGCGTTTCATGTACTTCACAAAGAAAAATGAACACACCATTCCACTCTTTATTAATGTTAAGATTCTGCCCTCTAAACTTATTATACTATAAAATTTTATCTGAATTGATGCACGACGTTAGCACTCCCTTCTCTCCAATTAACATAAGTAATTTATTTACAAAAACGTCTAGTGTCCATTCTTACAACACACGTTCTTCAGCTTTAGAAAATTTTTACATAAAAGCTTCAAAGACTTGAAATACAAAAAAATAAAAGGCTTTGTCAAGAATGAGTGCTAAACTATGGAATGAGATACCAAGCTCTCTGAGAGAACTACCAAAGAAATCTTTCAAACTCAGAATTAAAAATAAACTGTTAAGTGTTTCTCGAAAATGAAGATTCCAAGTTGTTATCTACTGTTACGCCTAATTAGCTGTATTTCGCTGGAAAGAGGGTAGGGGTTTTTCTTCGCATTTTATATCGAAAATCGTGAGCCGTGTTTCCCAGCACCAGAGCCTGATATTATCCGGATTTGCCTATCATGCCATTTTGTTGAAAACCATATTATGGTGTTATTCAGGTCTAGATTTATACCGTCTTCCACGGCTAGAGGATCCTGATACGATAGATGGAGTTTAGTGTCATCTGCATAGCTTATCAGCCTACAATGTCTAATTGCCAATGTAAGATCATTCATGAAGATATTAAACAATAGTGGTCTAAGTAAGGATCCCTGTGGCACTCCTTTTGACACACACCCATCCAGGTGGAGAAGGTATGGCCCAACTTAACTCGTTGATATCGGCATGATAAGTAACTTTCGCAAGAGTGCACTGAATTGTCCCGCTGACACCATAGTTTTTCATACGTGAAAAAAACTACAACCAATGCCATCAATGTAATCTTGCAGCGCCGAGGTTGAACCCAAACTGGAATGAGCCTCGGTCAACTCACGTGTCTCAAACGCTAGGACAGACTGGTCTGAAGCTAGCATTAACACTTAGCGTGTATGTGCCAAATGATAAGCACTTAATGACTGGGCCACAAGAGAAACAGTGAGTTTTGTCTCCCCGAGACCCTCAATGTTCCCCGAGGCGAAGCCGAGGGGAACATTGAGGTTCGAGGCTCTCTCCTCCGCACAGGCCTCTTTCGCGCTGCTTTGACCGTAAAGGTTTCCTGGCCGTAGGCCCTGGGAAGAAGGAGAAAACGACAGCGCTCGTCGTGACGTGTAAACCATGCCTTGCGTGTTACATACAACTTCTACGCACTGATAAAAGTAGCCACCGTCCTTGATATTAATGTGGATATTGTGTGCATCATACACATGAATTACCCTGTTTACGATTGTAGGAAAATGCAGCGAGATGCTGTTTTACGTTTGTATTCGACAGCATTGTTATAAACCCTATCACGTGAATAATTAATCTTCAGCTGTGTTTATATGAGTACTAAAGCAGTTACGTGACCCTTTCATAGAAACCAAATTTTCTGTTCTAAACAAATGCACATGAAACAAGATGGCGGTGCATGTGACAATTGACTTCTCTGCTTTCTTTATTCGAAAACGAAAATAAATCCGTTTCACGAGGCGAAAATCACTTCAAATCAAACCTTGTGGGAAAGCTTTAGTGCAAGTCAAGGTATTTTGAAGGGACAGCTTCACGCAAATATGAAGAAAAAAGTGTATAATGTGACGGTAAGTGAAATGCGGGTAAATGGCCAACATTGAATTGAACGCTTATAGAGAAACTACTGTTAAACGTTGTTTATTATAATTTTCTTTTTAGATATACCTTGACCGAAACAATGTGATTAAATCGAGCGAGTGCGAGTGTCCACGGGGTGCTCATAAATGTAGCCATGCTGGAGCTCTGTTCATCTACGGAATTTATAACTTAAGTCTGACTGATGTTGAGTGTTCATGGAAAAAAGCGGAATGCACCTGATATTTCTCGGAAATCTAGCGCTGAAATATTTCCTCCAACAACCCAGGATATGCAGCCTTACTCCGAACAACCAAATCAATGAGATCGAGGGAGGCACTGTATGTCGAACTCCGAGCGAACGGAAAGTTCACTAGACTGGATTGTTTGTCTGACCGATAGTTAAAGAACCGATTTGATTTACAATTTCTCTACCTCTGATAAACTCTAGTTGTTCGGCAGCAGTTGATAGAGTAAGAAATTCTTCGGAAAAATTAGCTCTTCCACTGTTAAGACAGGTAGATCCTCCAGCTGTTTTGGCTTAGGGCGTAACAGCCAACATGGGGCATTTGACTGCAATCAATTTTGGTTCCTTCATCAATGCTAAGAAAGTTAGCCTGTCACGTGTCAAAGCTGTGGCATGGGAAAAATAAATTGAAAAAAAAAAAGGGGGGGGGGGCTTTGAAAATTTCTGAGCATTTTCTTCTCTATTTTGCAATTCCAGAAAATATCTATGCCCCACCCACAAGGGTGGTCTTTCGAAACTTCGAGGGGGATGGGCTCTCAATTCAACAACCAATGCTTTTTAAAATAAAGTAGGAAGCTAAACTGGAAATTCCAGTGGGGAGGGGAGGAGGGGGTGGCAGGTTCAAACCATAGAACCATCTTTGGGGGAAGTATATGGATATCGTTTTCGAACCACACAATGTGACATTAATATGATTTACTTATAAATATTTTACTCATTAATCAAATTCATATTCTTCACATCCTCTTTCATCAGAGGGAACTGCAAATTGCTAAGTGATGAACACAGCTGAAATATAATGTCTGCATGGCAGCATAAATATGAAGGACTAGAGCTTAATATCTTAAAATCTTTAAGTCTAACATTTGCCCTCTCAACATGAATTCTACATTTTGCTATGGCCTTTGTTGCGAAAATGCTGTTATTTTAATCTAGTACAGGTTTTTTTCTACTTACAGCCAAACTAAGTTGACCAAGTTGGAAAATAGTTCATCAGGCAGCTCCGTAAGATGGTTGCTCGTAAGATTTCTGAGTAAATGGGAAACAAATACCCATACATCATATATATCATACATGAACATTTTCATTAACTTAGTAACGCAACAGAGGTGTTTATGCTCTTAGTTGCATCAAAGGTAATCAGGGCAAATTTACAAAGAAGCAAAGCTGTAAACCGTTTTTTTTTATTCTTTTATTACGTCCTGATTTCACATATGGAGACGAAACATATACCATAGATGGAGAAACCTCTTTTCTGGGTTTACCAGCGTTCTTAAGCCGATCGAGTCATTGTTGTAGGCGTAGAAATGTTTTTTACGGTTAAAACCAAATAATTTGATCAAGTAACAAACATCTCCAATACTCTGACAAATAGGCTAATGTCGAGCTCAATGGACTCAAAAACCCTAGTAAACGTAGAAAAGGGGTTTCTCCATTTGCAGCAAAAGTTTCTTCTTAAATATTAAACTCAGAGCGGAAATATGAAGAAAAACGTGTCTTTTGCCGCTTTGTTTTCTTTACAATCTTACCCTGATTACACTTAATGCAACTAAGAGTATGAACCCGTCTATTGCAATCAATCAATCAATCAATCAATCATCAATCAATCATCAATAAATCAATGAATAATTTAATGCATCCATCCATCCATTTACAGAGAGTTTATACTTAATAGTTATACAACTAATAAACCTGTGGCCCTCGGTTAATAATGGTAATTAAACAGAGTGGAGTTAAATTTGTATAGGTAATCAAATGATTTCGAGTGCAATTTAGAATAAATAAGCACGAGTATAAATTTTTCAAAGATTACAAAAAATTGCACGAGCCCGTAGGGCGAGTGCAATTTGTAGTCTTTGAAAAATTTACGAGTGCTTATTTATTCCAAATAGCACGAGAAAAATCATTTGATTACTTGTTAATAATATACAAGTAACAATTTCTGTCACGCTTCAGTATTTTTGTGTGACAAATGGAGGTAACAAGCTGCGTCAACTTTATTGGATGAAAATTTGACAGGTGAATTCAAGCGTACAAATTCATTCACTATCTCCAATTCATGTATGAAAACTGAGCAGTTTTTTTCTACAGTTCAAAGCAGTCTTTACACATTTGAATTGAAGAACTTGACCACAAAGCAGAGGAAAAACTCCCTGCGGTTTTGATGCGGCTTTCTTACCAAATGTTTATCGAGTGGTTGAGAAACTCTGTGCAAGAAGCTGTTGAACCTGGCCTTAGTACAAGTTGCTTTGACAAAAATACCGAGAAACGAAGCTAAAATCTACCAAGAAACGAATTTCTTACTTCCAAAGGACATCTTTTTAACCTCTCCTGGTCGCTGCCTGACTTTAGCTTCTTCACTGGACGTTGTGCAGGTTAGATTTGCCCACTGAAGTGGTTACCGGGTTTTATTAGGGGACGACCTTTCTAATCTCTAAGCTCGCCGTTTCAGTTCTTTTACAAAAGTAGAATGCATGCCCTTTTTGTCTTAAAAAGTAAGATGTGGCCGGTTCTCAGGACGCCTTGTTGGGTCCTTCTTCGCGTTTTATTTCGTGGTGTTCAAGAATTTTAAAATTTACTTCTTCAACTGGTATTTTGTAATGCAGTCGTGATCGGCGCATGCATATTTTCGTCAAGTTTCACTCAAGCTCAAGTTTATGTTTAAGTTTTTGACCTCGCGCCTTTTGTGTATATCTACTTCACTTTTACTAGTTTAGTAATTGTTGTTGAGCTTTGCGCTTTGCTTCGTTATGAGGTAATTGTATTGAAATGAAGGTAAAGAGTTTCAATTTTCGTTTAATTTTTGTCCGCCATTTGGTTTGTCCGAGCTCAAAGAAGGAGCTGTCAATCACTTTCAAACTTAATTACACTTGTTTGCACTCAATTACACATTTTTGCATTCAATTACACTTTTTTGCACTGATTTGAGATTAATTGACATGTTCTTAACCAATCAGAATGCAGAAATTGTTGGTTGGATATTATTATATAGGAAATCGGCCTGTTCGAGAAACAATTACGGATTATTTGAACACGTGAACAGATTGGACCTTCTAGTAATTTCAACGACTGGCTGCCGCAGCCATGACTGAAAATTAGAATAAGTCCGATCTGTTCACAACTACAATTAATCCCTAAATGTTTCCACAAAAAAGACCGATTTCCTTTTAGTAATACGACAGCCGTAAATATGGAAGCTTCTATCTGACGTCTTTTCATTATAAAAGGTTGTTAGAATGAAGCTATACTGTGATTTAATGCTTCCCCTCGCAGGGTTTTGGCCCAGACGGTCAAAATCCGAGGAGGCACTTTACAAGCTCCCGGGTGTAGGTAGGAAAATTATTCCGTAGCAGAAAATATCTCGATTTTTGAGAACATGGCTCGCAAAGGATTGCCGAAAAGTACGCAAAAAATGGCAAAAGTTGTGTGGGTCGAACAAACTCGCCAAGAATTCTTGGAGTGTTTGCCCCAGCATACCTTGGGAGGTAGGAAAATAAAAACGTAGCGTCCATCTTTTTTTCGTTATGCTTTCGTGCTGCCATAACAGAGTGTCAGAAGTGGGATTCCACCTGATTTAACTCTCTTTTCGGAACTCAGGAATCAGGATAAATCTGACTATGGCGTCCTCGTCAGGAAAGGGAGTGGCAGTGGTCATGCTTCCGAGGTTTTCGACCAATAGAGATCCACGAAGAAATTGTGAAAAGCTCATACGAATGTTCAAAGATTAGTGCGAGTTCAGTTGATGGTATGACAGCGAGCCTCCACCCAAAGCTCCCGAAGAAAGAGTGGATTGCGTGCCTGATAAGCCAAAGTGGCTAGCAAAATAACATTTTGGCAGCTTTCTGCTCAGCCATTGCTGGTAACGAAAAACTCGAAAACCTTGTACACGGCTTTCAACTATTAGAAAAGGAAGCAAAGGGACAGAACGTTAAACTCAGGAACACTTCTTGGCTAGCGAAGGAGTTCTAACGAAAAGACCAAAATTCGCCTAAATTGAAACCGGAAGACCAAGAATCTGTCACTGCCCGGGAAGGACGAGGTAGGAGAGGTAGGAGAGTTGGTACTGTTATAAATGTGAAGACCAGTTACAACAAGAGACTGATGTCGAAACTTCTTGATAAGAGCCACAAAGATGAGACAACAAAAGAAATAGTCTCATTTAAAACAATATCACAGGTAGCTAAGAACTTTGAGCAATGTGAGAAGGCTAAAGCATTAATGCAGCATGCCAAAGGTCCAACAGCACAAGTAAACTGCGCCGCTACAAAGTCGCCGTCAAAGTTGAAGCAAAACCAGGGTAAGGGTAGCTAGAGAGGCTCAAAGACACCCCCAAAAGTCCCAGCAAAACTGAAGTCAAGATGTTTCTAACCGCCAACGCAAAACTGACATCTGTCAGTATTTTGCAGGTCCGCCACATCCACGCTCCGTATGCCCAACTTCAAACAAGCGATGTTGTAGGAAGAGCTGTGGGAGAATCTGACACTTGCACGCGCATGCCGAATGGGGTACACTCTTTACCCAGCACCACCCAGGCACACCAACTTGATGCCACTTTAAGGGAGGAGTATGAAACTGACCTCTTTGAGGTGAATAACAAATCAGAAAAGTGCACCCCAAGTGTCTACAGAGCACTTCACAAAATCCTTATGACACGGTGGTGGGCCGTAAATTCCTTAGCCACTTGAAACCAGATGTGATCAAGGACCTAACAAAATCGATACGGATGCAGTTAGATACCGCCTCTACATGCAACACACTGCCAGAAAGACTTGCTGAGTCACTGATCCCTCGTTGGCAGAAGATTACAAGCGACCTCAACCGTAGCAAAGTAACCTTATTCACCGATGACAACTCTAAACTCGCGCCTATGGGTAAATTAGAGTTACTAGCTGAAACCACAACAACGTACCACCTCCTAGCATTTCATGTTTTGAGAGACGAACATATACAAGGAGGGCCACCTCTCCTGTCCGGCTCAGACTGTGTGAACTGTCAACACCTGAGAACTCACATGCCAGAAACATGCCTATACTTCCTGAACCGATACCTGCAACACCGATGTTTGACGCACGAGGGGCACACTTTAAATGTCATCTGCGCTTCTCCAGTCCGAAGTCGCACATCCTGTTGCAGTCAAAACTGAAATTAGTGCACGTCGAACCAGAGCAAAACAATACTTTGACCGAAATCTGAGACAAAAGGCACATGAAGAAATTTAGCCTGGCCAATAGGTATATGCCAAATCTAACCCTCAGCATAAGCATTCCGCCTCGCCTCATGGCATTGTACAGAAAGTGTCCTCACGCAGGATCATGACACCTATCACCTCTAAAAATTTCCATAGCTTGCACGGTCTAACGGCTCAACTCTACTTAAAAATCCTCCTAAAAAAATTCGAGAGACGGAAAAGAGAACGGCAAATGCCATAAAACAGTTGGAGTCGTGCAGGCATGTCAACCCCATTTTACACCGACTGCACGGCAAAAACGTCCTTTCTATTTAAAAGAGACATAATAGCTTCTTTTTGTTCGGGCTTGAGAATTATCCCGGTTGGCTTTTCCTTGGAAACTCGCGATAGAACTCCTTCGTAATCCGCCACTGTTTTCCACTAGAAAGGTTTTCCCGCGAGAGCTTTTAAACTAAATACGCACTAGCGATTTTGATGGATTTGTTAACAGATTGACACGTAATCGTCTAATCAGTAATTCTCAGGAAAGAGAACATGGCCAGAAATTGCGGACCTTTGAGCCCGCGCATAGGCAGCGGGCCAATTAATTGCTTCATGCTAATGGCAACATGGCGTCTTCGAGAAAATCTCCCGTGGTTCACTAAAAACAACTTCATTCGTTTTCCCCTGTCGTTTTATACGTCACTCCCATCCGCTAAAGAAATAGGGAAAGATTTGTTGATGTGGAGAGGATTATTACCAGGCGAAAATGTGGACTGAAGGGCGATGATTACTTCAGTTGAGAAGGAGAGGAAATGTAAGACTTACGGAATACTTCAATTCAGTAACTACTTGTTGTCTCGGGGAATTAAAGAATACTTAGAAGACTTACCGAGCCACATTTTCACCGGGTAATTACTCTCTCCACATCACAAAATCTTCCCATATTTCTTGAGCGGATGACAGTGTCATACAAAACGACAAACGAAAACGAATGTCACGTTTGTCACGCCATGTGGTCATACATGAACTTGTAACTTTAGCGCTGACTGAAAGGACAGTGATCATCTGTCTCCCCAGCCTTCAACAGAGATAGAAGGCTTGGTTTCTTAGGTTTCTTTTGATATCAAACATTCCGGAATTTGCTGAAAAAATGCCAGTTTTTGCCCAAGAATACGACGTGTAGTTCTCGGATCAACACAGATGAGACGCTCGCGTGATATTTGATATCTTGCTTTCGGTAGACCTGTTTTGCGCTTCTCTCAACTTTTTTTCAAGGCAATTAGCAGGGCGAAGAAATCAGCAGCGAAGGTGAAAATTGGTCAAATAGTACACCACACGGTGCTTTTCCTCAAGCGATCGCGGCACTTGGGATATCCCGCTTATGCAATCTGCTGTGGCGGATCAAAATCTGTTTGGGATGCATTCAAGCCTCCGTAATATAGAGCATTGTATGAGCCAATCTTCGAAAACAAACATCCATGAAAAGCAGGGCCAGTAACATTTGTTGATGAAAAGCAACTAATCAGAATAGCAGAGGAAACTTTCAAGAATTCAACCGGATCGCGGCACTTGTTCCCGGTAAGCCAGAACTTCCTCTATTTTATTTTGTTTTATTTCTCCCATACATTTCCTTTGAGCGTTTGACGGCCATATTTTTAAGAAACCCCGCGCGTGCGCCGTTGCAATGACCGCGATTTCTGGCCATGAGCTTAATAACAAAGAAAGTTCCGTAATTGGTTTTCTCCGTCCTCTCCCCATTCCTTCCCCGTTTCTTTCCCTCATTGGCATATTATTAACTGATTTCCGGGCGCGGGGGATTTCAGTAACAATCAAAGGCTCCTGTGAGCAGCTCATGGATGAATGTATCCTTGTGCCTCTGTTTCAAAACGAGTCTTTGTGTGAAACCTTTCATATAAAAATGAGTTTGATCATCGTGAAATGAATCTGTAGGTGCAAATCATATGAATGGTTTCGCATTTAGACTCGTTTTGACAGAGGCAAAGTACAACTCGGAAATGACCTATTGGATGAATGTAGAACTGAAACGTAGCTGAGTAAAAAGAAGAGTGAAATACATGAAAATAAAAATCTTTTGGTCAAATATGCAGAGGCTCTGATGTCCAAATATGGCTGGTTATTGACACCCTTTAGGTGGCTGAATTCATTCTCTGGTAAAATCATTTTATAATAAATAGTTATGTATAACATATTTGAAATAAACTTCAACAGAGCAAAAAACAAATCAAGATGAACACTGCTTCTATTAGGAACATTTTCTTTCTTATGAAGTCCACTGAAATTCTGACTTCTATAATGTACAATGGCACATAAACGCTAAGAGAAGACATTTAAGCCAACAGTTTCCCATATATGCAGATTATACATTTTTGCAGAGGTATAAGTAACATAATCTTTAGTTTACAGCAGCATGACACAAATGTAGTAGAAGTACAGCAAGATAGAACCACTTTAAGAGTTGAATGAAAATTTAACAGGTATAACCTGGAACAGTTAGGATAACTTATACTTGAAATAAACATTGCAAGATTCGTATTTAATTAATAGAAAAAAATATTAACAAAATCCTATTTTTGTGTTCCTTATGATCAGGTTCAGTCGTTTTATTTGATTATGGTCCTAATATTAAGGACTGGTAGTACTTAACATGTATATGAACATTATATGGAGCTGCTAATTTTAAGTTAAGTTGTATTTTTGTATTCCACTGTAAAGTTATACATGTAGGTTCATTTCCGAGTTAAGATTTGATGCAACATAGTGAGTTCAGGTGGATTTAACTTGCTGACATTCTTGACTTTAAGCAACCTACAGGGATGAAGTTCCAAAGTGTTTCGAATTATGTAATGAATGATATGTGCAGTTTCGAGAGACATTTTATATGCTTGTAACCAATGTCTTTTGCAAAGAATCTGTTTCAACAGCTCAAGTGCACACAAGGGTTGAAAGCATCCTATTCTCTTTGTAAGCGGGAGTTTTCCACATCTATCTATGATTCTCAGATTACTTCCATGAAGTCTTTAAAGGACTTGTGTTTAAGCCAGTTCCTTCAAGTATTGTGATATTATTTCTGGCAGCTGATATAAACACATATGATATCAGTGATGGTGCTGCTCCCTGTCACTTTCATATTATACTATAGTTGTTACTGCAGTGTTCATCTCTTGGCACATGTACATTACAATAGTACAACTTGCTTTACCTGCAATACACAATAACGATAATAGTCACAAATTTTAAGGTATAGGGTATGAAAATGAATGCAGAAAAATAATACAGTATATCTTTAATTTGTTGCCCTTTCCTCTCCCCCTTCCTCAACCTTAAAACAAAATAAGCTACTTACCTAATTGTGATGTACTACATTGAAGTGATATTTATTGCTTTTTATTTCGTGATATTTATTGCTTGATATTCAGTTCAACACAGGAAAAGGTTTATGAAAGAAAATCACAGTTATAAATGGCATGCTTCCTCAAGAAATAGTCAGGACTTAAAATAGTTCCTTTAACCTGAAATATTTATTCTTATGTCATGCATCTGGAAATTTTGGTAGAGTAATATGAGGACTAGGAATTAGAATTTAGGAACATTCAAACACAGGGAATTCAAAGCATTCTTTGTTTCTACAAATAAATGTTGACTGTTTTCTCTATGTGATTCAAATAGCTGTTTGATACATTTAGATGTTTATTTGACATGGGAAGTTTCATATTCAGCTAAATTAAATATGAAATGATTTCATGTGATACACAGTGAAAATTGTAAACAAATATTCAAACAGCTTTCATGGAAATATAAATAGACTTACTTAGTATGATCACTATTAGTAAGACTCCAGGGTACTTGCTGATTGTACGCAATGTTCGACATTGGTATAAACATGATCTATCTGTGTATGGTAGTCAGTAGTATACTGGTAAATCAACTGAGTGATCCTTTGTCTGTTACAACATATTTTGTTAGAGCCTTTTGTTCAGTATTTTTCTGCATTAGATCAATATATTTGAGATTCCCAAGCAGTAGAGTTAGCATTGTAAGTTCTGTAAATACCAAGTTGTGACTTCAGATCATGAGTTAGAGCATCAATTAACTTTCAAATTGCAACTTTAGATTTTAAGCGATAGATGCCAATGACATATTTGGAATTGGCTGAGTTAAAAACTAACTATTCAGTTTGTACATTCATTTGCTTCACATTGGAATTACCCCGGCCAGTCGGGGGTTGCCATAATGCTTTTGTTCCCAACTATACGAAAGACTTCTTATCAGCATTTTCAGGCCAAATGACATCCATAACACCGATAATATAAATTGCCAACTGAACAGAAAGAAGTCAACTCCGCAAAAACAACCAACAAATTATGACACGAAATGGCGAACGATTAGAAAAACATGTGCTTTGTCATGCGACTATTTTTGGAATCGAGCAGTTTCCGAGCGAAAGAATCTATATTACTAGTACTCAAAAGTGCTCTGATAGGATATTTTTAAAGAAATAAACAACCATACCTTAGCTTCCAGATGACACGGCATTTCGCGTTTCATCCCTCCTCCGGTCTGCTGTCGATAGCTATCGTAGCTTTTAAGATTTCCATTTAGGATTGCGACGTCGATTTGTAGCACCTAGTGTTCCTTAGTTAGCGTAACAACTTCGCAATTTTCAACCCACGAAGGAATTGCTGTATACAGATCGAACCAGAAACCATCTTGACCGACTCTTCGACCTTCGTGACGAGTTCCGCCATTTTGATGCACAAAAATATACCCCTCTCTAGTACCCTGATAAACAAGCCAAACATACGCTATGAAGTATTTGGCACAAAAACAATACTTAGCGGGGGAGGTAGGTGAAAAAATGTTTAATTCAACTTTAATGAATAAATTAATCAGAATCGAGTGGATGAGTGATCGCCATTGGAATGCCCACTACGCTCATGGATGTTAGTCATCCATGAGCAAAAACCGACCACTCCTAGGAAAACTATCGGGAAATTTCGGAAATTAAGTGGCAGTCTCTCTAAAAGCGGTCCACTGCATTTCTTGTCGAAAAAAGTTTTCCCTCAAACTTTTCTCAGTGAAATATCTTGGGTCTTAAGTAAATCCAAAGACTTTAATTTTAACAAACAAGTCAAAATAATTTTTTTACAGCTCAAAACAATCATAGCCGTAAAATGCATAAATTTGAGTGTTGCAAGGATAGAAATTTGCCCAAATTGAGAAGCTCGCTGCTCAAAGACCACTAAACGCAACTATAAAACGTTATGATCCCTACATCAAGTGATCCTTCGAAGGTAAGAAATGCACGTTACTTTTGATATATTTTGTTTTGAGGGATCCTGAAAATTAATCTGTTACCCACCGTTAAATCACTTTCTGGAAACCTGCGAAAATAGCTTGTCTTCGCTGCCGTTTATTTCCCAAGTCTAGACCCGGCCACTCAAAACTCTAACTGAATTCTGCTAAGCAAAGGCTAGGAAGCATAGAAATGTAAAAACACCTTGCGCTTTTGATCTTCCTTTCTCACAGCGACTTCGAACTTTCTGGGCTTTGTGCGATTCTCAAGCTCAATTATGCAAATTAGCTCAGATCGTTCTCATTCAAAACGCTCTGACATTGTTTTAATTAACCATGCCACGTTAAGATGCAGGGATTCGACAAAAAAATAAAACTTAGAAACGGTTAAAATAGCTAGCATTGCTGAATTATCAGCAGTAGATCTCCAGACGCTTTGTGGAAAAGTCAGGAAAACGTAGCCAGAATATTTCCAAATTTAGTCACGGTCTGTTACTGACTTAGTCCTGTTTATATAGACCGGTCAGTTTACAAAACGTGTGTAGCTTTTTGATTCCTTCTTTGCATTTTCTGTCAGTTTTCTATCGATGATTGTAAAATGAAACTTACTATTCAGCCGATGTTAAGAATTGAAAACTTGTCAGAATGCTCTCGTTGAAATCGACAACATCGCGACGTTCGCACAAGAACAAAGATTTTACCTCCTTATCCGCTCTATGCCCCGCAAAGTCAGCCAATGTGAACAGTGTGTATTCGCATTATTATCTTACACTAAAACCTTGAATGCTCTTCATTGCGATGCATTTGGAGAACACTTCTAAATGAGCATCGACATGATTTACATTGTTTGGCTTAAATAAAAGTGAAGCCTTCGAGCAAGACGGGCTCGTAGCTGCCGGAGCGTCCTCCCGGTTTTTGCAGCATGAGGCCGCTAGGAGTATTTCTACTCCCCCTGGACGGGATGCTAGTCCATCGCAGGACACTCCCGCAATTTGTTTTGGTTTCCCCAACAATTCAGCAGTACCCATTTATAGACTTGGGTGGAGAGAGGCACTGTGAGAGTAAAGTGCCTTGCTCAAGAACACAACACAGGGTCCCCGACCAGGTGCACGTTTCTCGAAAGCCCCGGAAGCTCAGTTTTCGGGGCGATAAAACCATTTTTAGTAAATCTGTATCTAAAAACTGAGCGGTGTATACTCCTGAAAAATGTTGTGTGAAAGGAACTTCTGGTTATACTAAGAGTCTCTAAATAAAACAGCTCTGTAAGGTTTGAGATTATGCCACGGCTTTCCGGGTGCGAAAACCTTTCGGGACCTTCGAGAAGAAAGCCCCAGGGCTCGAACCCGGATCGCTTTGAACCAGGGACCTCCAGATTTTAAACGCAGTGCCCTAAACCACTTGGCCACGCTGCCTCCCCAATGTAACAAAATGTGTGTAAGAGAGTTACAGTACATGTACGCATCTGAACCAACTTGATGAGAACACCTTACATTTGAGTATACGGCTTTAGCCATTTCAAAATTCACTGAGTATCGACTCTTTGCCCCTCTCTGGCTCCTACCAGGACGCCCGTGAAGTGCTGGATACTGACAGGCTGTTCTGGGATACCAGAACTTGTAGCCATATGTGTGCCTGTCCTTGGTGCATGCGGACATTTGCGTGACATTTGCCAGCCCTCGCCAAGATAAGCTGGCCCTCTCTGTTATCGTCTCTCGTGACAAATGGATACAAGCAAGGTGACTTTCTAAGGAGTCAGTGCACTGAGGTAAGCTAAAAGATACGCGATGTTCCTCTTAAATCCCCACAAAGGTCAGAACACGTGGCGATAGAAAGCACGACATTTTGGTTTGAAAAGTTTAATCTGATTTGTCAGATTTGTTGCAAGATTTTATTGCAAGGCTAAAACTAACACCACACAGCCAGCACGGAAATTTCTCACCAAAATGCCCCTAGCATTTAATTACAAAACAGATACTAAACGAAGCGACCAAAATTAGTTACAAAATTGCATATTGCTGTTTGGCGGTCGCTTCAACGGGTAACAAAGAAAGCGGAAATTGATTTTTGACATTAATTCCTGCCACGCTAACTATTACAATTTACTAAATATCGAACTTCGCTCATATATGGTACGGATATATTAATCCATGCCAACGTAAAAAGTGAAACCATGTTACCTTTTAGCTTCCAGGTGCCAAGTAGAAGTTAATAAACGAAATAGAAGCCAACTGAATTGACTGCATTTGTCACAAACTGTCGATATCAGTGTTCATTATAGAAGCCTTTCACACGTATTAAAAGCTCTATTTTACATGTTCAAATTATTAGAACCTTAAATGCATGCAAAATTCTGAATTGCACGTATTTTGTCTTTAAAATTTTCACTGGAAGAAAAGCAGTAGATTTAAAAACATGAAAAAGTTTTACGATTAGACCAAGTTTAACAAACAAACCAAATTTGAATAATACATTGGAGCCACCACATTTCCCTACGATTCCCCACGGCACAGTACAGGGGAACAAAAAAGACGCCACTTTAAGCCACTTAAGGGGTGGACCATTGGATTTTTGATGGGGAGGTTGCAGGATTTTTAGGCTGCTAGATATATATTTTTTTATTCTTCCAGCCCTGCAGGAATTTTTTTTTAATCTCCATGTCTTTGCACGATATTTTTTTTAATGGAAATTTAGTACACAAATTTTGAAGTTAACTTGCCCGTCACCAGCCACTCAAAATTCACCCTATTAAAACCACCTTTTCACTAGCCTGCGTAGCTGGCGTGATGCGCGAGCGAGCGTGCGGGCCGCCATATTCAATCCTCTCACGGCTTCGCCACTCGCGTTCTCGGCTTCGCAACCAAAACAAATGCACTCGCGTACGAAATCCCGCCATCTACGCAGGCTACCTTTACACACAATGCCCTTTGAAGTTTACATCTTTCTTTCAAAGCAATAAAGACTTTCATCTTTATTCAGTGTACAAAGAAATGCATCTCCACTAACCTGCGGCTAGTTGATTTCTTTGTCGGGCTAGTGGATGTTATGCATCACTTGCCCATAGGATTACTTGCCCACTGGGCAAGTGAACGTTTTTTTCTTTCTAATTACGTAATGCTACTGAGAAAAGCCTTCAGACTTGCGTGTAATGGTTCCATCTTGTCCAAAGGGCGAGCTGGAAAATCCATCTTATTTGCACCCTGTTTATTACTTTCAAAGCAAGAGAGGGGTACTTTAAAGAAGGAGAAACTGAACAGTAACCTGGCTTCTCAAAATACGCATTTAGTATTTGGAGTTATCTAGAGTTTCAAAAAACATGAGGGTTCAGGAAATGGGAACCTCACTGTAGATTTTACCAGTTTAGACGAATTCTGAGTAGACGTAGAAGCAGCTGGAGAAGATATAACCTGCAGGTGTTGTCAATGTCATACCAATTTAACAGAAAAGATTTCTTTCAATCCCATGGAACAGCGATGGACACGAAAATGGCCGTAGCATAACCATTTGCTAATATTTTCTTGGTCAAAATAGAAAGCGCAATACTGAGACAAAGTAACACAACACCCATATTTTGGAAAAGATTCATTGATGACATCATATCAATGTGGGACACAAACAGAGACAAAATAGAAGAATTTCTCTTGAAGGCTAACAGCTTTCATCCTACAATCAAATTCACGGCTGAAATATCAGAAACAGAGACGATCTTCTTGGACACAATAGCGTACAAAGGGATAGATTCCTCAAAGAATCTATTCTTGATGTGCGAACATATTTCAAACCTACAGAGACCTTTCAATACACGAACTTTCATTCGTGCCACCCACCAGGCGTCACGAAAGGCTTCATAAAAGGAGAAGCGTTAAGTCTTCTAAGAACAAATTTCTCCCTAACTATTTTTGAGGAAAGCATTAGAAATTTTTCCACACGCCTCAAGAATAGAGGTTACCCAGCAACAACAGTAGAAAAACATCTCTCAGAAGTCTGAATGAGAAACGTCTCTAACAAATAGAAACAGAACCGCACGAAAGACTATTCTAACCTTTGTCACAATACATTCCGGCTTTGCCTAATTTAAAAGAAATACTGATGGGGAAATGGCACCTGATACAGAACCAACCACAGCTAAGAAATATCGTCAAGGAGCCACCCATTCTATCATATCGCAAAGGAAAATCCCTAAAAGACATCCATGTCAAAGCTAAGCTGTAAATGAAGGCTAAACAATATTTTTCTTGTGAACTGCAGGAGTCGTGAGGCCCATCAACACTTTTTAAACACTGTATCACGTAAAAACCATTTGCTATACCATGGTTACGGCTGCCCGATATTTTTTTCCTCCTGAAGAATTCTGCATGATATTCTTTTTTTAACCAGAAGCACATGCTCGATATTTTTGGGGGGATTTGCACAGCCCCCCAATCAAAAATCAAATGATCCACCCCTAAGCCGTTAATAATTTGTATTTGTGGGTGATCGTTCTTGTTTTAGACTGTATCCGAACAAGGGCGTAGCCAGGGGGGGTCCTGGGGTGCCCGTGACCCCCCCTTTGTAAGCCTTTTTGTAAGCAAACAGCCTACAATATTCAGGTGACAATCTGATGAGTAACCTCTGTACGAGTCAGTGTGACCCCCCTTTTGAAAAATCCTGGCTACGCCCATGACGAAATCTAACAATGTTAAAGAGTTTTGAATGTGAACTTGCGTGACAAATAATTTGCATAATGAAGTGTGAGATTCGTACAAACGCTCAGAAAGTTCGAAGTCGCTGTGAGGAAGGAAGGGAAAAAGCGCAAGGTATTTTTACATTTCTATGCTTCCTAACCTTTGCTTAGCAGAATTCAGTTAGAGTTTTGAGCGGCTGGGTCTGGACTTGGGAAATAAACGGCAGCGAAGACAGGCTATTTTTCGCAGGTTTTCAGAAGTGATATAACGGGTGGTAACAGATAAATTTTCAGGATCCCTCAAAACAAAATATATCAAAAGTAACGTGCACTTTTTACCATTGAAGGATCACTTGATATAGGGATCATAACATTTTTTTTGTTGCGTTTGGTGGTCTTTGAGCAGCGAGCTTCTCAATTTGGGCAATTTTCTGTCCTTGCAACACTCAAATTTATGCGTTTTCCAGCTATGATTGTTTTGAGCTCTAAAGAAATTATTTTGACGTATTTGAAAAAAGTAAAGTCTTTGGATTTACTTATGACCCAAGATAGTTCACTGAGAAAAGTTTGAGGGAAAACTTTTTTCCGACCCGAAATGCAGTGGACCGCTTTTAGAGAGACTGCCACTTAAGTCTCCTGCCATTTCGACCAAGTAGTCATATCCTGAGTTTCGGCTGTCTGTGTGTTGTTGTCTGGTTTTGAAATCGTTTTTGATGCTCGTCACCACAGTTCCTGTCACCTCCCTAGCAAGGGCTGGTTCACACTATCGACGGAATCGGAAGCGGAGTCGGAATCGAAACCGCAAGGCGCGTTACGATCCAGTGTAAATCAAAAATCGGAGTCGGAAGCGGAGTCGGAAGCTCGACGGAATCGGAGTCGGAAGGATCAGAAGAGTTTCTTTTTCTTCCAAATCCGCTTCCGTTTCCGTCGCTTCCGATCCAGTGAGAATCGGAAGCGGAATTATCAGCCAATAAAAAACTCATTACCAGTCCCTTTCAAACTATCAGCAAGAAAAAAAATGGCAACTCTAGATGAAAAACTGGCTGAGGCTGTGAGACAGTTCCCCGTTCTTTATGACACGTTCTGCAGGGACTTCAAAGACAACAGCAAAAAACTGGCTAGCATGGGAGGATGTCGCTAAACAAGTAGGACTTCAGACCGGTATGTATTGCAGAAGTGAACACAGTTTCATTTGTTTGATTTTTCGTTAGTCAGGTTCATGCTGTTGTATGGCTGCATTTTTTTCGAGTTTTTCCGTTTAGGTTTTAATAACCGTTGTATTGTGTCTGATGAGACGTTACCTGAGAGAAAAAAGCTACGTTTTGCAGAATGCGGGATGTGAGTTAAAATGGAGCGAGATGTGAATTGCGAGAATACGAGAAGTTTTAATGGCGGGATACGAAACGAGCTAGAATACTTTGTCCGGAGCAGGATATAATGCTCATTTCGACAGGCATCATGTTGGATAGTTTTAAAATAATGGATGGCGGTGACCATATTATAAAACGGCGACCATTGATTTTTGAGTTATTTTTTGTAAAAAAAAATACCTCTTAGTCGGCGCGTGGGATATGTTATGGACGGGTGGATCATGGTTCATGGATGTATGTATGTCACACCAATCAGATTGGATCTACTATTAAACACCAATCAAATTTCAATCAAAATAAGGGGGCGGAATGCACTAGTTGGAATGTGAAGAGGTTGTGACAAGGTTCGAGTCGTTTGCGTGTTGTAGTGAAACCTAAATATTACTGCAGAGTCGAGGGCGAGTCGTTAATTTCAGCATCCATTGATCATTTACAGTGATAGTTTTCAACGAGACAAGCGAAGAGACTACGATTAATTTCGTCAACAAAACAAAAAGAAACTATTCTGTGATGATTTTACATTTATACTGATGGTACTTGTTCACTACTGGGATGAGAAGATACGTTATAAATGAAACTTAATCTTTTCTCGTCAATGTTATCAGGGTTTTCGCTTTATCACATTAATAGTCAGCACGAATTGTAGAAGAAGAAAAAGAAAATTTCTTGTTTAAGATAACTTAAGTGAGGTATATGAAGTCTTGGGAGTTCTATGATTGTATTAAGTTCCAGAACTTTGGTGACTGAATAATAAAGACTGACATGTATGTTGCCGCTTTGTGATTTTTAGACTAGTTTGGAGGGGATTGTGACAATTACATAATATACATTGGTTTGTTTCAGTGTAATGGTGGCTAGTTTTGAACGAGATGAGTTTTGCGTTCTGAAGTAGTTCATGAGTCGGTAGTAAACAAATGGGAAGAGATTTTTTATTTCAGGTTACAAAGGGTTACTTGATACTTTTGTTTATCACAACAAGTAAATCAAATTCAATTAGAGGTCACGAATCGTCTCTTTTAGTTCAAAGGACATGTTTTAGAGGAGACGAGACTATTTAGATTTGAAACAGTTTTAACGTTTACAAAATAAATGGAAGTGACTGTTGTTTTGTATGCAAATGTAACGAGATATTTTTATTTTTAGTTACAAAGGGTAATTTGACACCCTTGTTTTTTTTACAAGGAAGTAAATTTAACTACAGGTGATGAATCGTGAGCACTTGTTTCCCCGAGATGTTTGCTATTTTTAGTTACAATTGGTAACTTGACACTTTTGTTTTTCACTAAGGAGTAAATTCAATTAGAGCTTACAAGTTGTTGGCTATTGTTGCCAGGATATTAAACAGAAAAGAAGCTTTCATTGTGTGGGATTTCCCCACACTTTGTCAGGAGCGGCGATATTTCTTTCTTTATTTATTTGTATACGAGAGCCAAGTGTTTGTGACGTAGTCTCTATTAGGAAGAGAGAGGACCCTCGGAATGAGACCCTGGTAATGAGTGTTTGTGTGTGGAGGCCATTACTCGTCTCGCGTGTTGGCGAATTATTTCGACTTGTTTTCTCATGGCGGTCAATTTACAAGGTAGGGAAAAGTCGTCTTCCCTTCTAACGTTTTTTACTGTATTAAGCGAGTTGTGCCGCCTATTATATTTTGGGGATTGCCCCTTATCGGCTTCCGTAGTTTTGTCACAACAATACCATGATCAGGTTAGTTTTCACTTTATTTTGTAATAGTTGTCACCAATGTAGCATTTCTCAGCAAGCCTATTTGGGCAATTAACCACTTCAATAATAAACGACGAAAAGATAAGTGAAGTACATGTAAACACTTGGAAATAAACTTGAGTTTTTGTCAATCTCACACAAAATGAGTCAAGTTTGAAAATTTGTTACTTAAGCTTAAGTAAGTTTTAAAACCCTTCAACTTACATTTATTGCGACCTTTCGCTGAGCCAAACTGACAATTTATGTTCAGATATTTCTGGAATTGTCGTAGTTCTTAGTTTTGGAGATTCAGAGGGAGTAGATTAGGTCTTCCGACCTTATTTTACACTACGCGCTGCTGGATATTTATTTTAGTGCGTAAACACTCCCTTTCTGTTTGCATATGCAAGGAATTCGTGGATGAATAACAATCGTACAAAATTCCACTTCTCGGACAGAACTGTCTGCAATTGCACATTGAAAGCATGTCGTAAATTGCGTTGATCGTACGAAAATCCCGAAAAAATTGCGCAGAAAATACAATTCTACGAAATGCTGTCACGCCACGCAGTCTGCCGTAATGTCGGAAAAAATTTATACTAAACTGATTTCATTACCTCAACTCCCGTTTAATGCTATCAACAACCGAAGCTTTTCTGGCAAATATAACAGAATGACAAAGTCCAGTATTATCCTGTAGATTTACGATAAGCAATTTCAGGTTCCCTCTTTTAACTACAACTTGTTGACACATTGCGTGACTTTCTGTAGATTCAAACTCCCTGCCAAAAATCTTCACATTTACAAGTCATGGTAAAACAGAAAAGCTTTAATATTGGTAAAAGTATAGTTTACGTAAAATTTTCAAAGCTGGAAGCACGAATACTCTTAGCTGAAAATTGCACTTGCCGATCTGTATCCAGCTTTATCGTAAACAAATTCATCTGTGCTAAAGACGACTGATTCGAATAATTCCGCTGATGAATAAAACCAATAAAAGTAGACGGCATTTACCTTTTTGTCGAGTCAAGAGTCTCTGAACTAGTATGTTCATCCCTGAAGCGCGTGGACTCTTACACAGTTTGGTCTAATGCGTCAAGCCACTGTTCGCCTCGAATAGCTGTAGCTAACTGCGAGCAGTGGTACATCATATTTTGTATTTTGTTAATTTTCTTAATAAACTTGAAACTTGGTAGTTAATTGCTATCAATCACCGCCCCCTCCTTTCCCCGTGATACTTTGTCTTTCCACAGTAAATAGCATTTAGATTAGCAATAGATTATCCCAAATGGTATCACATGTTTTGGTATCCCTTGTCAACCAACGGCTACACTGGATTTCTGATCTTGCTAACAAACCAAAACAGCATGACATGTAATGTCATGGTTGCTTTGTGTGATCTTTTAACGAATACATAAATATTTACCACGGAAAATTTACTTCGGGGTTATATTTGTAACACTCACTAAATGCCGTCTCCCGTCGTAAAAAGGTCACTTACCACAACAACAGCAGCCCCGTCTAACCGCCCCTTAAGAGAGCTTCGGTGCCTTACCATTTAGCAAAAAATCCAGAAATTTCGGTTGAAAGTCAAATGGAGCACTAAGGGTGCTTACTACTTGTTAGAATAAACCGTTTTGGACGACCCATGAATAAGGGTAAGGCGTTCTCCAAACTCAGCAAACAAACCGAATGAGATGGCGCTTACCATTTCCAATTCGATCTCCCGTAATTTTTGTCGGCTGATGAGAGACTGGAAACTGGATAGTTTTCGAAATGGTAAGGAAATTTCCGCCGTTCCGTTCCGAACCAAAAAATTGGTCTACCTCTGGGGGTAATTTACATTTTCCGTTCAGATTTTCCACCAAAATTTTCGTTTCATTTCACGTACTTTCAACCAAAATTTCCGGATTATTTTGCCAAATGGTAAACACCCTAATCCTGGAAAATCTATTCAAAAATCGTATACTATCTGCAGAGGTAGTCCTCTTTTCCCGTTCCAAACGGAATAGTGGAAAGTACCTTACCATTTGCTAAATTCTGCATTTTCCAGTCTCTCATCTGCCGAAAACAATTGCAAATTGTAAGCACCATCTCGTTGGACTGGTCTCCTGATTTTGGAAAAACTTTTACCATTGTTCATTGGTCGTCCCAGACGGATTATTCTGACAAATAGTAAGCACCCGTAAATTCCTCGAAAATAGAAGTCCAAACATCTTTCTCCACTAACCGTTTTCTCGTCTGCAGGTTGGCATTCAACGGAATCTTACTCGACGTTTATCGCTATAACATGACAAAATGTATTACGTTTACTGTAAAGCTACTCATCAATTATTATTTGACTGAAATCCCACACAAGTACGCATTGCGGACCTATTTTTTTTATGCTGCTTCTACGTCTCTGCAGTAGCAGTTTAATAGTTCTATTTGATGACGTTCATTTCAGTTCGATATTTTTAGAGGTAGAAAGCATGAAACCTGTTCAAATGTTCTTTGAGGACTGCGTGGCGTCAGATTAAAGTATAATTTAATTAAATCAGACTTTCAACTTGTCAAAGAGGTTTTTTCTCTTTCTTTCTGTTTTTGGTGAAGTGGTGTTGTTGCGTTGTATTGTGTAAAAAGGGTAAACTTACGACTCATATAAAATGCGAAAAGTTCTCTTAACTTGAATATTTTTGAGCAAAATTCACTGCCTTGCGGATTAGAAGGGCTATGTGATCGGTGAGTGAGGGAATTATGCATGTACGCGTGTCGCACCAATCACAGTGTGGGTTGTATCAAAAAACCAATCAAATTGTCTGTTAGGAAATAAGATCGTATCTATATCAGTTTGGAGGCGTGCCAGATTACTGTAGCTGTTCAGTCGAACATTTTACGTGTCACAACGATTTAGCTTTATGGAGGGAGAATTACATAACGAAAGTATTTTTTGTGACGCTCAACTGCTTACAACGCACACGCTGTCAGCAAAAGGCCCAACACTAAATTGTGATTCGAGCGTTTGTTTTGGACGGGCTAGTTTTGTTGACCGAAGTAAAAATCGTAGGAAGGACAATGTTATTATGAAGTTATTTGTGTGGTTATTACAAAGAGTTGCAGAAATGCTAAGAAATCTCGTTTTGATTGTGTCATGGCCTACTTTGCGTCCAAGTTGGCTGGGAATATTTCGAATACCCGTAAGGCGTTGGGAAGGGTAATGTGACAAGGAAACGTCCCAAACTTTGCAAATTTCGTGGCGTCTTATAAAATTTATACAGTTTTTATAAGTCTTTCTTTTTTTTCAGGATTACCTTTCATAACGTCTTATTGGTTTTGATATCGATATTAATTTGAAATGGTTTCGTAGAATATCAAAACTAAAAAAATCTACGATCATTGTTGAAATCAGAACATGCTTGTTTTAAACTGAGTTAAATTCAATTATACGTTGACTAGTAAAAACCTGACAATCTTGCTTTTCAAGCGAGCGTTTGTAACATGATACTTTTGTTTTTTTTTTTTTTCGTTAAGTCGTACCGGTTATGCAACATGACCCCCTTGTTTTCTCGAAAACTTAAGTGCGATGTGCTTTTTCTTCACTGCTGGAGATAAATATCTAAATTCAATTATACGTTGACTGGTGAAAACGCGACAATCTTACTTTTCACGGGAACGTTTGTAACATGATACTTTTGTTTTCCTCCTTAAGTTATACAATATGATCCCCTTGTTTTCTCGAAAACGTAAAGGGGATGTGTTTTTTCTAAATATCTACGAAAAAAATGGAAGAAAAAAGATTTTTTTTTTCAAAACACTAATTATCATCTCACGGATAAACAAAAACTAATCTAATTATGAGATAATCACATCTGACAGGTCGAGTCACGGAACAGCACGTTCTTATTCTGTTGGTACCTTTGGAATCAAAAACCACTTCAAATCAGCGAGAACCTACTGTAGGAACTATTCAACGACTGACTGAAAAGCTGGTACACTAACTTACAACAAAAGCCTCGTAACAGATGTCAAGTACACAAGTACAGGTGCATTACAAACGACTTACCTTAGACGAAAACAAAACCGACAAACGAACTTCTAACAACTAACAATAGATGGATTGAAACCGACCAATGACCGATGACAAAGTTAACAAGAGTCTTGCAACCAATACCATGAAGGCTTAATGAACATTCACTTTTAACGGACCTGACTGGTAACACCATCGACTGACAAGCATTATTCACTACCTCCAAGGACTTGTTATTCACAAAAAAATAACTCTTGCACGCCTTGCGTGCCTATGTTTTCAGTCAAGTGAAAATTAGGACATAATGAGTTACTTGCAGAGTACGAGGTTTAGTTTTTGGACCACCTTGATAAATAACCTTTGTTTGCAGGATATCACATGATGGGGAGTTGGCCTTTCAAGAATGCATCGGAAAAATTTATAAAA